>JAXCGZ010020764.1:285000-287500 GCA_037179515.1 Halocaridina rubra
TAAAAAAAAAATCACATCAACTTGCTAAAAAGAATTGGTAAATAAGATAAGTGCTGTAAAGGGGGGTTTACACGGTCAAACGGTTCGTCGAACGCGGTTCGACAGACAAGTGTTTGAAGTGATGTTCGAACGTGTGAACGGGGTATTTGGCTGTCGAACACGTTTGTCGAACGTGTTCGACAACCAAATACCCCGTTCACAATTTCGAACATCACTTCAAACACTTGTCTGTCGAACCTCGTTCGACGAACCGTTTGACCGTGTAAACCCCCCTTAAGATTCTTGGGGGTTACAAGGGTAGAGATATTTACGACTCAGGGTAAGATCATCCCAAAACTTACGTGATGGCTGGGAGCTGTCTGGCAGAACTGTTATTTTTAGAAAACAGATGTTAGAATAGGAAGCAATAGAGACATAAAGAGAATTATCTAATTAGTAAAAGAGTAAAAAGTTACATAAAATAGAAAACACATTAGTATTATGAATCTATAATAGCCTAGGGTGTATAGACCTGTATTTATATATAGAATACATATTTCGTTGTCATTTCTAAATAAAACACTAATATCAATAATGGATCATTACAAAAGAATATTTTAGAGTATTCTTTTGAGAGTAATGAAATACAGAGGCATTATACTGGTGCCATAGACCACGAGAGATAGAGAGAGAGAGAGAGAGAGAGAGAGAGAGAGAGAGAGAGAGAGAGAGAGAGAGAGAGAGAGAGAGAGAGAGAGAGAGAGAGAGAGATAGATAGATAGATAGATAGATAGATAGATAGATAGATAGATAGATAGATAGATAGATAGAGAGAGAGAGAGAGAGAGAGAGAGAGAGAGAGAGAGAGAGAGAGAGAGAGAGAGAGAGAGAGAGAGAGAGAGAGAGAGAGAGAGAGAGAGAGAGATAGATAGATAGATAGATAGATAGATAGATAGATAGATAGATAGATAGATAGATAGATAGATAGATAGATAGATAGATAGATAGATAGATAGATAGATAGATAGATAGATAGATAGATAGATAGATAGATAGATAAATAGATAGATAGATAGATAGATAGAGAGAGAGAGAGAGAGAGAGAGAGAGAGAGAGAGAGAGAGAGAGAGAGAGAGAGAGAGAGAGAGAGAGAGAACATCACCGTTTACTTAACTCCCAGCTGATGAAGCGATCGATATTGAGAGAGCTCTCTCTTCATTCCTCCCATCCTAACCCCATCCTCCCTCTATTATTCCCCCTACACATACCTTTCAACCATCTCTTAAATCCCCACCATATTCATCAGTTTCCTGTATTCATATGGGGTGGTTATATCTCACTTACACCTCGTACTGATCCGGACTTAGGACCGGGATCAAGCTGAGCTGAATTCCTTCCCGGTGGTTGGCTTTCTCAGCTAGCCCTAATTATCAACTATAGAAGTTCCTTCAACATACTCATTATTTCTCAATTAATAATTCATCACTTTCTCTGGGTTTATTTTTCCTTTTTTTAAGTTCTTCGATTCTTTAACTTTTTCCTCACCCAATGATATCATTTTTCCTTTTCCCTCAGTATCCTTTTCTTCATCTCCTCTCACTCTGTTTTAATTTTCTTCTTCTAGCAACTTCATGCCTTCCTTTTCTTATCGCCCTCCATATTGCCACTTTTACGTCATTAATTTTCTACTCCTACCTCATCCCTCGTTATTATTTGCTTCTTTTCCATCCATATCCTTATCTCCCTCTTAAATTCAATCTTCTTCTTCCTAACTCCTTAACTTCCTTCTTTTTTATCTCAATCCATATTCTCCATTTTAGATAATACCTGCTTAATTACCTCCTTTCTTATCTGCATCCATATTCTCCATTTTAGATAATCTCTAATCAACTTTCCCCCTTACCAATAGCTCTTCCTTTCGCCTTTTCCTCCACGTTCTCAGTTTCCCTCGTTCATCGTCAGTCCTCTCCCTTCAACCCATTTCCCTCCATTATTTTCTATTTTCCTCCATATTTCTCCTATTTAAGTAATTTCATCCTCTAATTTTCCCTTTACCCCCATATTCATTATTTCCAGCTTTCCTCCAAGCTCTTATTTCCCTTCATTTAGCTCCAATCTTCTTCCTTTTACCCACTTCACCCTTATTTTCCTCTCTCCCCTCACATTCTTCACCCTCTTCTTCTTCCCCCCCAAAAAAAATAAAAACTGAAGATATTGACCGATCAATCTCTCCTGGACAGGAGAGGTTCAAGATTCTATTTTTAACCCCTTATAAGCAGTAGGAAGTCATATTTCACGATAAAATGAACTTGCTTTTCTTAAATGCAAAGAAATAGCAGTTTGTGAATCATTTTTTTAACAAGTGAAACTCAATAAAATATGTAATAAGTTTGTTGTATTTTCAAACGAACAAAGAGGGTAGCGTGTATTATCTAACTCTGGTCGCTTGAGAGGACACTACGTCAGCTTCTTCTGTATATAATGACACTTATATCTTCTCCTTCGTCTACATCTTTTCCCA
>JAXCGZ010020764.1:292500-311157 GCA_037179515.1 Halocaridina rubra
TTCGTCCCGTCGTAACAGGTGTCCATACCATCTAAGCCTTCCTTCCTGTACTTTCTTTGATAATTAGAAGAAAGCATCATGCGCATTCATAAACCAGCACATTCTGCGCTTCACTTTCAGAAGTTTTTGCCCTTATCGAAGCACGAGCTCGCAAATATTATGTTCTATTAATATCCCATATATTTGATAATGATATAACCTAGATCTATGATTGTGTATTTCTAAATATATTTAATATAAATGCGAGTAATTCATATCATAATTGTATAAGCTTACAAGGATTAGAACCTGTCTTACTAATTCCCATAAATATCTAATTATGAAATATCTATATTAATGATAAATTAGCAGTTTCCAAATGCATTTTTCATATAAAACTCACATTGAATCGTATAAAAATTTTCCATATTTACAGGGGTTTGACCTCAATTGACTACAATAATTATAGTTGTACTTACCATACATGTAGCCTCGTGAAGCTTTCCTAGTTTAGGCCGAATGAAGGGACTGGAAAGATAACATGGAAATTGTGAGTACAACTTTGATAAATAACAATATCACGTGAAAGAAGATATAGCAAGTATTAGATTGGATGAATAACTTTATGGAACAACAAGCAAAAAGTATCTGAATTCCAGATCAAAACATAGCACGAGGGTCTGCCCCTCTCTTTTTTTATCTCTGACTTTATTTAATTTTCGTGCTTTTCCCTCCAATTCCCTTATATCCTTAATCCCCCCTCCCCATTTTCTCCTCCTATCCTATCCCATAAAAAAATAATAATAATAACTTTATGACACAAAGTGAATATAAAATAAACGAATAAGATATACATGCATGGAGAAGTTAAGGAATCTGAGAGAGAGAGAGAGAGAGAGAGAGAGAGAGAGGAGAGAGAGAGAGAGAGAGAGAGAGAGAGAGAGAGAGAATTAATAGATGGATAGAATGATAGAAAGAGACAAAGAGAGAGAAATTCAATAATATATATAAAAAAAAAATATCAAGGAAAAAATGTGTATGTGCAGGAAGAAACACCAACAGGAAAAAAAGAAATACACAATATTAAGGATATTTGATACGTATTTAGTGCCGATAATATATATATACACATACACACACTCCCATATACACAGAGGCACAAACAGGAGCTAGAAAAACAAGCAAGCCATGAGGGTCAAAATTCTTCCTCGTACACACCTGTCACAAATATCTTTTGAGTGGGAAATCTTTACGACCTAATATTCACATTCTTCCAACATTGGGGAACAGACGCAACATCGAGAATATTAAGCACTTATAAAATCCAGACTTAGGCCGCTTTCAAACCAAAGTGGCACGTCGCATGCCACGTGGCACGTCAGTCGAAAACGAACATCCGGAAACATATGAAACCTTGCACACAGAAGTGGCGTGGCACATGGGACGTATCACGCCACTTCTGTGTGAAGGGTTTCATATATTTCCAGATATTCATTTTTAACTGGCGTACGACATGGCATGCGACGTGCCACTTTGGTGTGAAAACGGCCTTAAAGTAGCATATTTTCCGGGGTTAAGTGTTTTATATAAGTAAAGAAACAGTAATTGTGGCGTTCAAACACATACTTAATATGGAAACAGAAATGTGATTGTTCTATTAATATTCAAAGTGAAAAGATAGATATTGATCATTTCTGGTGGAAAAATGCCGTTTTGGAGATAACCTTAAAAAAAAATTATAAGTATTTCCTAAAAGGGCAGTAATGATTGCAAAAATGATTATACCACATCGAAAATAAAAAAAATTAAAACTTTTTCAGGACCAGAATAATTGCGGGAAATCAACATTCTTCTTGGGAAAATAATATTGGAATTTCAGTGAAATATAACCTAACTTAACTTAGGGCGATTTGCGACGACCTCAGCAGAGAAGATACATTGCTAGTACTGACAAAATAGAAAGAAATAACGGCACACACATATCGTAGAATTATATTAAATCTGGTTTTAGTCGATAGTACGGTTGGTATACACCTATGTATAATGATGCATCGTCAGTGGGTACTGGATTCAAACCTGGTCAGGAGAGTCATTTCTTACACTGTTTGTACTCAGGGAAATATTTTGCAGCTCTACGCGAGTGTGTTTGTGTGTGTGTGAGAGAGAGAGAGAGAGAGAGAGAGAGAGAGAGAGAGAGAGAGAGAGAGAGAGAGAGAGAGAGAGAGAGAGAGAGAGAGCATAACTGATATTACAACAGTTTCCTGAACATCTTTTATCACAATCAAGTACCATTGAGTTAAAAAAAAGAACTACAGCGGCTCTCTCTCTCTCTCTCTCTCTCTCTCTCTCTCTCTCTCTCTCTCTCTCAACAATAACCTCTCAATTTTCTGACTAGTCTCTATCCAGAGATATGCGACCTATGACCTCCTCTGAGGTCAAATGTTACTTGGCAGGACTTTGACTACCCCCCAGCGGTCTAAAAGCCAACACACTCAATCTCACAACCCCCTCTCACTAACACACGTTTCATAATTCGGGCTGTCTGTCTGTCTGTCTATCTAATATCTCTGTCTAACTTATAGTCATGTCTAGAAAGACATTTTGACAAATAATTTAGATTAGTTAGATATGTGTCAGTTACAGATACTCTCTCTCTCTCTCTCTCTCTCTCTCTCTCTCTCTCTCTCTCTCTCTCTCTCTCTCTCTCTCTCTCTCTCTCTCTCTCTCTCTCTCTCTCTCTCTCTCTCTCTCCTAAACACACACACATACATACATAAATACATACATACATACATACATACATACACACACACACGATGAATTTTATTTGCTGTATTGCTAATTCTTCTTTTTTCTCCTGTCTCAGTATGTATATATATCTTCTTCCGTTCTGTAAATTCAATTCCTCTGAAGATGAGTAACAGATAAATATACTCGAAAGTACTAAGGATCTCAAAATTTCTTTCAATTTCCTTACGTAATCATAACCACCCACATTATTACACATACACAAGCCAGTAAAGTTTGATCACAACACAACCCAAGAACAGGATCTCTATACCTCCTTACCCAATGGGGTGAAAACCCTACAAAAGATATCCACATTCATATGTACTGGGCTCTCTCTTTCCCTCCTAAACTAAAAACAAGAAGGTCAAAACTAATCAAGGTTTCCTTAATCAAGCTGGAATTGAACTTTAGGATCTCAGCGAAGTAAACTCTCAACCAAAAGAGGTTAGAAAACTTAGAAGATATAACCAAGAGATGCTCTTTAGCAACACAGCATTCCAGCCCTCCAAGTTCTCCCACTTTGCCCTCCAAATACCTGCTTTGGCGCCACAAGAAAGTCTGGATAGGAAGAGGAACCGCCAACTCCTCCCTCTCCCACTCGTCCTCACTCGGTTTCCGTTTCATGGCTGGCGGTTATTTGCTTGTGCTTCCAGGCTGTTGCTTCATTGCTCTGCTCTCGTTCGCCGTTTCTCTTCTGGACTTCCTGACTCCGGTGTTTTATGCGTTCAAACACGGTCTAAAAAGTTTTGTATGCATTCCACTTCATTATTTACTTCTGTACAAATAAATCAAGAAGCATTGTTTCCATTTCAATTAATCCTAGATAATCTCCTTTTTCATATCATAGGATTTTATTTCAACACTGGAAGAATAAAAAGTTATTGAAATTAAAAGAAATCTCACTTTTCGATTTTTCATAAATCTTGCTTAGATAATCTTATTCTAGTGTAGATTTAAAGTAAATTTGTTCAAGATATTAAATAACTGATTGTCTAACTAATTAGCTAACTGACTGACTAATTGCCTGTTAACTGGTTACTAACAGAAAGAATGACGTAGTAACTACAAAACTAATCAACTAACTTATTGCATATCTAATGAATTAAGTGACTGACTGACTGACTATGGAACTGACAGAGTATGTAATAAATTGACTGCCTAACAATCTAGCTGACTGACTAATAAACTAACTTACAAAATATTTAACTTATTGACAGAATATTTAATTTCTTGATTGACTGACTAAAAACTGATTGAAAAATTTATTACTTGACTAAATGACTGACTAATTAATAAACGCATTGATTGAATAATTAGCTAAATGGCTAATTGCTTAACTAATTGACTGGCTGACTAATTTAGCCATTGACAGACTATAGAGCTTATTATTTAAGTATATGACTAATTAACAATCGTATCGACTGAATAATTAGCTAAATGACTAATTGCTTAACTAATTGACTGGCTGACTAATTAAGCCATCGACAGACTATACAGCTTATTATTTAAATAAATGACTAACTAACTATGCAACCAAGAAATCAATTAACTTCCTAACTGACTAACTAGTCAATTATTGTTTCAGATACCAAAGATACCTGCAAAAAATGGGAAAAAAGAAAACATATTCCTCAAAGCAACTAAATATTCCAAGTTTGAGAGATGTGTTATCCCAGGTGACTACATCTGTAAAAATCACTGATATAGTCAAGAAAAAAAACACACACAAACGTGTATAAATAAAAGTCAGTCAGGCAGCTCTTGCCTTTATAAATAGGAAAAACAACGTCTTATCTGGCAGAATATGAAGTTAGTAAGTTTATGGAATTCCTATATCACATCAGTCAACGCCATCGTGTAGTGGTAAGAATACTTGGCTGGGGAAGTGACCCACCACTGATATAGCCCTTGGCAGGGTGTTAGGAAGGACATCCAGCTTTAATTCCCCTTCATCAATATGTCACTGTCCACCCCCATAACGGGTACTGATAGAGACAAATGAAACGAAGAAAAATAAAATATATGAACATTAAAACAAGATTAGTTTTCATTTAGTAGGAATTGCATTCCAACAGCTGAAGATCTTTTGGGCTTAAACAGGACTGTCTAGGACAGTTCGAAGTTAAATCTTCCTTCAGTTACGGTTCTTCTTATGCCTACATCTACACCGAATAGTCTTATATATGCGTTACACATCTGTTATCATCCGTTAACATCTGACAAGTCACAACACTCTCTAACTCTGTTTCTATATATTTTACGTTTTTTTTTTTTTTGTGCCCGGGACCGATAAGGGCAGTTTTATTATTTTTTGTTTTTGCCTTTCTGGTATCACATATTAAAAAAACTGAATATTCATGGAAAACATTTAACTATGTCATTTATACTCATATTTTTATGTTATATTAAAATTAGAAACAGACGTTACACAAAATCAACCTTCCTTCAGCAGAACTTCTAAGCAGAATATAAAATGGTACCCAGGCACCCATAGGGCCTAAGCCCTAGGGCAATCCGTCTGGGGAGTGATAAGTCCTTGCATGAGCTATTCCGGATCTCTTTATCCTAGTTTTGAACAGGTTTCGAACTCGTATCAAGACTGAAAGATAATTTCCACCAAAAATATCTCCTAATTTTTATCAGGGGTATTATTTGCTATGAATATAAAAGCACCGTCTAATGTGTCACAGTTAGTTCCCATTCGAATGGGAGGTGGACACAGACAAGCTTAAGCCGGGGGATTAAGGATGGATACCCTATCCTAAAGCCACGCGACGGGATCGAATCCAGGTCTGTCACGTACTTCCCGACTCTCGAGATCTACCACTGAGCTACCACCGCCCCAATAATAATAATAATAATAATAATAATAATAATAATAATAATAATAATAATAATAATAATAATGTGAAAGTTCATTTATATTTCTCAACAGCAATTTGTCGATTACTCAGCAAACCAGTAAAGAAAAATGCAAATTCGAAAAAATTCAGTAAAAGGAAATAAATGCACCCAATAATCAAAATAAATGAAAAAGTCAGTTCATGTGTCCACCCCCATGCGAATGGGGACTATTTTGACATATAAAACACTGCTTTTTAATAATATATGATTGGAAAACCTCTAATAATATATAAAAGAAATTGTATCGTTCATTCACATGTGCAGCACAGACATGGTTTAGGTTCCGGTTTTACGTCACGGACTCTTTTTTCTACCAAGGGCTAGGACGGTTGCCTTCAAGTGAATGACTTGTTTTGACAGACGTAATCGTTACCCTGAGTGCATGTCCTTGCTAACTTCAGACCGTGACGGGGTGCGAACCCACGACCTGATCCCTCAGAGTCGCGGACGCTACCGCTTGAGCCACGTTAACTACATGTGCAGCACAGACATGCTGTCTTGAAATAGGTCAGTAATGACACCGCTAAATTTTTTCCAGAAATTTAATAACCGATTACTCCGCACTCAGCACCTTTCTGTTCACTAAATACATTTGCCTTGTACGTAAAAACACTCTACGTATAATTATTCCGTCACTTGATAAAAATCTGTTATAATGATTTATATATAGTGATATTAAAAAGGGAGAAGAGCGTCCCCGTACATCTCCAGCACAGGTCTGATATGTCACTAATAAAATTCCTCTCTTTCTCCCGATACTGGGATGCTGGAGGCAAGCAAAAGTTCAGTTTATCCTTGAGAACGATTTGTTAAATTCCCAAAGTATTTTCTTAATATAATAATTATTTCATTAAGAGAAAATATAGTTTTTTAAATGCGCAATATATAATTTAAAAAAAATATGTGCATTACTCATGTTTTATATAATAAAAATAATCAGTAAATTGAGAAGTAAAAATATATCTAGAACGGAGCAGCGAGAGCAGTGAGAGTTAGTGGGTGGGTTGATCTCAATCTGCACAGGCGCCGACGAGGAGGCAGACGGAGGTAAGGTAGCTTAGGCTGGGCCATGGCTGAGGAACAGCTGGCGAGGGGAAACCATTACGAGATTCTTTAAAACATCAACAATAGACACATTATACACAAGAAACTGCTTGTTACACATTCGGGTTTTTTTTTCAAACATTTAACACTATTAAATAATAAAATATATGTAAACCAAGAAGGTTAAAAAAATTTACATGAATCTTACAAAGGCACACATGAATGCATATTCTGCATACTTATGAAAATGCACATAAATGATATATCTACATACTTGTGCATTTGCATGAATGCATACTTTACACACTCTTACGTAATCCCAAATTGTTTACATTTAAGCCGCTTTCACACCAAAGTGGCACTTCTCACGTGGTATGCCACGTGCGACGTGCCATATATACACATAAATGTATACCTGCACACTTGTCCGTACATAAACTGCGTATGCTGCATACACATGGATAATTTAAGTCCATCCACATACCAAAGCAATATTTCCCCTTATAAGGAGGGTGGCTGAGTCAAAGACAATACTTTATCTTTTTGTGGGAATTAAATACAGAGGAGGGAATTCACAGCCCCCTCGCTCCGCCCCATTTAGTCGACTTTTACGACACGCAAGGGAACATATTCTCCATACTCGCACGCATACACAAAAAAATGCACACTATACATACTTGTACAGAAAAAAAGAATGCATACTCGTACAGACTAACAAGAATGCATACTCGTAAGCATACACTAGAATATATCCTCTGCATATTCGTACATACACACATATGCATACACTTCACACATGAATATACGCAAATACATGCATAATCTAGATACATGTTTGTACATACACGAATGCACTCTCTAAATATTTATAAGTATACAAAAGAGTGCATTCACTGAATACAAGTACGTACACATGATTGGTACAGACTAATAAGATTTCATTCTCTTTAGCATACACAAACAATCCATTTATACTTTGCAAACTCGAATCAACTCACATAAAAATACATAAATGAACACTGTAAACTCGAGCCAACACACATACAAATACATAAATGAACACTGTAAACTCGAACTTACACACATACATAAATGTACATTGTAAACTCAAACATACACACACATATACATGAACGCATACTCGTAGAGTTGAATAATATTTGGATTCAACTTGTTTACTGGAGGTAAGGTGGCAAGTGATATAAACATGATCGGTTTGTTTACACCGTTGAGCACCCACGTGTTGGTCCGGAGGAGATTTTCACCTCTATGGTACTAAGTGATAAGGACGCTAATTTTAGTGCTAAATTATAACATCGTACGATAATTTCCGCTCACATAAAGGGTGGGGTTGAAAGATAAAGTTAAATAGAGGTAGGTAAGCAAGGTAATGAGCCCGATAGCCGTTATCTGTGCTGGTAAAGAACAAAAGCCGGCGAAATTATGATTCAAGAATGATTTTTGAAAGTATGGAAAATAAAACAAATTAAAGCAGTCTAGAACATCAACAATAAAACGAAAGTATGGATATATTTTAAAACAAATCTATTAAGTCAAGAACATCAACAATAAAAAAAAATCTATTCATCCGTACATACATGCATACATACATACTTTTTTGGACACTGGAAAGTAAATTTTGCATATGAGAACTGCTGGACAGAGTAAAAAAAAAAAATCTTTTCTTAGCTCCACTACTGATCGGTTAGAAGGCCAACAGGTCATAACCTAGCTTGCTAGACGTATGCTAAGTCCAACTCCCTAAAATCAATTAACAGAAACAGGACTCCTCAGCCTAACTGGGAATGTTATAAGTTATGGGGGGTTTACACGGTCAAACGGTTCGTCGAACGCGGTTCGACAGACAAGTGTTTGAAGTGATGTTCGAACGTGTGAACGGGGTATTTGGTTGTCGAACACGGAACGTGTTCGACAACCAAATACCCCGTTCACACGTTCGAACATCACTTCAAACACTTGTCTGTCGAACCGCGTTCGACGAACCGTTTGACCGTGTAAATCTCCCTTTAGATTATCCCCCAACATATATGAAGTTACTCGTCCCTATTTCGTTGGGAAAGATGAGGTTTTATAAGTTAGGTGAAAAATGTTTGCTCACATGACCCTAATAAGTACAGAAAAAAAATTAGCAAATGAAACATTCAACCAGAAAGAGTGAAAAAATTAGGTGTCATTTTCATTCTTAATTTACCTCTATAGTAAGAGATAGTCACCGTGGCTCAAGCGGTAGCGTCCGCGACTTTGAGGCGTCAAGACGAGGGTTCGCGCCCCGTCACGGTCTGAGGTTAGCAAGGGCATGCACTCAGGGTAACGATTACATCTGCCAAAACAAGTCCTTTGCAAGAAGGCAACCGTCCTAGCCCTTGGTAGAAAAGGAATTCCGTGACGTAAAACCGGAACAATTTACCTCTATAGTAAGGATGGGAGGGAGGTTTTAGTCTCTTTCTTAATTCATTCAGAAAGCGAATTACAAAAGTCACATAAAAAATTGTTGAATAATCTACGCTTATCATATTTGGCTCTAGCTCGAATAAATTAACTGTCAATTTCATTTAAAACCTTTTTCGACTTTGGAAATTCCAAATCATGTTCATAGTAAACAGTAAACCTTAGGTTGAGTGAACAGGAAACTATTTCTTTATTTATATCAAATCTAAGAAACTTAAGCCAAAAGCAGATATTTTTTTTATACTATTACACCCATCTCATCCCCGATATTTAACGATTTCTGATGTGTTTTGAACAAATCTGAACTTCAATATCGACGTAAAATACTCGTTTTTAGGTTAGGCTGGGAATAACTTCCGATGGTTTTGAAGTTTACTTTGATTAAAAAAAAGAACACACTCACACACACATAGAAGAAAACCAATTTCACTTCCAAAGGAAGACAGGTGTTATCGTAACAATTTACCATATATTCTCCGGTGAAACACTTCAACAAATTTACACTATAAGTTGAACAAAGGTTAAGTGTCCAAAACAACAGCATAGATCCTTGAATGTATCTTATGTGAAAAACAAACACTACGATTAATTGTAAACAAAAATACTCATCACTATTTGAGATGAATACATATCTTAACGTTTGTCAAGTTTCACCTAATACAAAAAAGAAAGAAATGAAAAAACTCAAGACCTTCTCTTCTTCTTCTTCTTCTTCTTCTTCTTCTTCTTCTTCTTCTTCTTCTTCTTCTTCTTCTTCTTCTTCTTCTTCTTCTTCTTCTTCTTCTTCTTCTTCTTCTTCTTCTTCTTCTTCTTCTACTGCCGACGTAGCACGCATGACTACAGAAGGCCAATTCCGTACTTTATGGACCTATCCTAAAAGTACTGTTATCCTGAATGAAACAACAGAACATCGACAGACGAGATCATTATTATTATTATTATTATTATTATTATTATTATTATTATTATTTATTATTATTATTATTATTATTATTATTATTATTATTATTATTATAAATATTATTATTATTATTAATAAAACGTGGAAGCTTTAGCAAATACTACATCTCTTCACGAAATTTACAGAAGTTTCGGACAGTCAAAATATTATTCTCAGAACAACATGTACCGATTATATATATATATATATATATATATATATATATATAAAATATATATATATATATATATATATATATATATATATATATATATATATATATATGAACTTAGAAATTATCAAACCTCCACAAAATAGAAGCGAGTAGCATACACAATATAACAAAATTCTTAATCTTGCGACAAAAATACATAGCGATTCCTGCATTTTTGAGGCACTGGCTTTTGATTCTCCCTTTTTCATACCATTTACAATAGAATGGAATGCAAACTTGCCTTTAAAAGAATCAAGAACTGAAACATTCAAATGAATCTAACATCATGTAAATGACTAGTCTCTTCTGCTGCACTTGGTATTTGCTTACCGTCTCATCTGTCATAATTAATCCACATTCGAATGGGGCTGGACACAGGTGGAGCTGTGGAATTAAAGATGGATGCCCTTCCCAACACCCTTCGGTGGGCCTGAACATCGGGCTGGGCACCACCGTGGGGGGTTGGGGCCTGTGCCGGCTGGCGACCGCCCGATGGGTCCTCCGTGACCCGCTCCACCCAGCCGTGGGTAGGAGAATCGAAAACAACACTTCCCTGAGTGGTGCGCTCTTATCACAGTTCTACTGCTGCTGCGCTCGGAGTAGCGAGCTAAGATTTCATTTGTTTCGAAGCTCCCTCAACAGCGGTCAAATACTCGCGTGTCGAGCCAATATTTATCAGTGCCTATTTTCGACAATTAAAAAAAGACAGATGATTTCTGATAACCATCGAGTGGTAGTTGGGTCTTTATGGGTAATGTGATTGTCTAATTTATGGTCGCTAAAAAAATGCTTACTGACCATCTGAGGAAAGAAATTTGTTAACAAAAATTAATGACTCTGCATTTCTAAACGTTAAATTAGGGGTGGAGAATATATATATATATATATATATATATATATATATATATATATATATATATATATATATATATATATATATATATATATATATATGCATGTATGTATGTATGTATGTATGTATGTATGTATGTATATGTATATATATATATATATATATATATATATATATATATATATATATATATATATATATATATATATATATATATATATATATATATATATATATATATATATATATATATATATATATATACACACACACACACACACACACATATTAATCTAGGAAAATGTAAAATATTCTAAAAGTATTTCATCCCTTGATATTTTCTCTTCAAAATTCCTGTACATGTTTCAAAATTCGAAGCCTCCAATTAATATACATAGATGAGTTTAAACACACTATACTGAGGTTTTCCGTAGGGGGACTACGGTAGCGTAGTGGTTAGAATATTCGACTCGGAAGGTGACAGACCCGGGATCAAGCCCAACTCGGGGTGGTAGGGAGGGCATCCAGCTTTAATTCCCCCAGCTCCAATCTGTCTGAGTCCACCTCCAAGATGGGAACTTATAATGACTCATAAAAACGTAAAAGAATTGAGGTTTTCCTCCTGAAAGCTTCACTGAAAATATTATTCTCTCTTTTCATTTCTCAACTATATATTATAGTTTTTATATACAGATTTACAACTGTAGTCACCGTGGCTCAAGCGGTAGTGTCCGCGACTCTGAGGCGTCAGGTCGAGGGTTCGCGCCCCGTCACGGTCTGAGGCTCGCAAGGGCATGCACTCAGGGTAACGATTACATCTGCCAAAACAAGTCCTTCGCAAGAAGGCAACCGTCCTAGCCCTTGGTAGAAAAGGGAGTCCGTGACGTAAAACCGGAACTAAGGAATACAGATTAACAACTCAGTATATTCAAAGCCACTGGGAGAGAGGCCAGCATTAAACGGTACCGGTCCAAAGAGCAGTTATATGGAGAGATTGTTGTGAAGATGAAGAATGAATAGGAGGAGGGAGGAGGAGGAGGAGGAGGGGGGGAAGAGGAGGAGGAGGAGGAGGGAGGAAGAGGAGGAAGAGGAGGGGGTGAGGAGGGACGAGGAGTGGAGGGGGAGGAGAGGGGAGGAGGAAGAGGAGGAGAGGAGGAGGAGGAGAAAGATTTTTTTTTTTCGGTTCTGAAAAGGAGAAGGAGGAGAAATATTTTTTCGGTTCTGAAGAGGAGGAGGAGGAGAACATTTTTTTCGGTTCTGAAGACGTTACATGTAGACGTGAACAATCAGACATTCCCTGAATTGTATAAAACGGACATTACAATCTCAGTCAGAAGTATGGCATAAAAAAAAGTACCACAGACTTAACTCGCTAAAATGAGAAAAAAGAACATCATAGTTCACAGATGACATATTTTTCCAGGTCAAAAGGGTTCAAATCCAGTATGTGAAAACGCAAACACTATCTGAAATTACTCTACTGCCGGAAGAGTGTACATCAAGTGTGTTGTTTCAAAATATTCTCTATCCTAAAGTTAAGAACGTAAATCTGTGTTCTAGTATAGGAAATAATTATGCATGACATAATTTTGCCCCATTATACAAACTTTGGCAGAATGCTATCAAGTCCTCATGTCACGTTTGTAGAATATAAAATATATCTTTTGAGAAATATAACAGACCATATTGTTCCGGTTCTTCGTCACGGACTCCCTTTTCAACCAAGGGTTGCCTTCTTGCGAAGGACTTGTTTTGGCAGATGTAATCATTACCCTGAGTGCATGCCCTTGCTAACCTCAGACCGTGACGGAGCGCGAACCCTAGACCCGACGCCTCTAGAGTCGCGGACGCTACCACTTGAGCCACGGTGACTACAACAGACCATATTCCTTTTCTACAAAATAATTACGAGACAATTGACCCTCATTGTAAAACAAGGTTATACGAAGAAACCTCAGGTATGTTTTCAAGAGGCCGATATACTGGCGTCCATCTACCTGGCCCAGTTCTGTGTAGGTGGCGCACAGGTGGTTGATCGGAGAAGGTAAATGCCTCTACACAGCTCTGAAGGGCGTAAAAATTGAGGAGATCAAAAGGCACTTTGGAATAAAGCTACAGAAAAGAGAAAGATGACGAATGAATTAAGACACACACACACATGCATACATAAAGAGAGAGAGAGAGAGAGAGAGAGAGAGAGAGAGAGAGAGAGAGAGAGAGAGAGAGAGAGAGAGAGAGAGAGATAGAGAGAGAGAGATAGAGAGAGAGAGAGAGAGAGGAGAGAGAGAGAGAGAGAGAGAGAGAGAGAGAGAGAGAGAGAGAGAGAGAGAGAGAGAGAGAGAGAGAGAGAGAGAGCATCAAAAATAAAATTCCCTTATATCAGGCTTAATCTTAAGTGAGCAGTTGATTTTCTTTAAAAGAGAGAGAGAGAGAGAGAGAGAGAGAGAGAGAGAGAGAGAGAGAGAGAGAGAGAGAGAGAGAGAGAGAGAGAGAGAGAGAGAGAGAGAGCGCATCAAAAATAAAATTCCCTTATATCAGGTTTAATCTTAAGTGAGCAGTTGATTTTCTTTAAAGAGAGAGAGAGAGAGAGAGAGAGAGAGAGAGAGAGAGAGAGAGAGAGAGAGAGAGAGAGAGAGAGAGAGAGAGAGAGAGAGAACATCAGCTAGGTAAATGAGATTTATGAAGCATTGGAAAGTGAATATCCATGTTTGTAAGCGAACATAAAACTGATTATGAGAAACCCAGAGGTTGTGGGCGTTGAGGAGAAGTCCCCCCCCTTCTACACTTTCTTGGCACTGCCTAGAAACCGGTCAATAACTGTCTAACTTCTAGATAAAAGACAAAGGTGTTACGACACCGAAAATGAATTCTCTTCTAGTAAAGGGGGGTTTACACGGTCAAACGGTTCGTCGAACGCGGTTCGACAGACAAATGTTTGAAATGAGGTTCGAACGAGCGAACGGGTATTTGGTTATCGAACTCGTTTGTCGAACGTGTTAGACAACCAAATACCCCGTTCACACGTTCGAACATCACTTCAAACACTTGTCTGTCGAACCACGTTCGACTAACCATTTGACGTATAAACCCACCTTAAGAGCTGGGCTTAGACAGTGGACATAAAGTCGCCTTAGTTATGTTTACACCAAATCGCATTTTTTTTTTATTGGCACTGATGACCATAGTGGCGGCAGACTGTGCTTGGAATTTTGCTACTGCTAAAGTATCTTTATTTGTTGTAATAATGCAACATATTCTTGAGTCTACCTATCTAAGTATCTATCTATCTCTATTTATCTATCTATGTGTAATTACAGTCAACAAGACTAGTCTGTACTACAAATACATATTGCTTAAAGCTGGCTCCTAACATAGGACAACAAGAGCTCCATCCATCACTTGCAGCCTCTGTCAGCTAAGGCAGCAAATAAGTACATCTGTAGACAGATTATTAATATACTGTGTCTTCGATGTCTTCTGCAATGGTAGATTTTCACATTTTACATAGGAACGTTGTGTCAAACTAGCCCCTTGGATAATAGGATTGGCTTTGCCAAAGTTATATTTGCGCATGCCCTTTCTAACACCAACAATTTTCACTGATACGGGATTGGTACAGGTACTAAGTAGAGCTGGTTTGCTCCCGAATATCTGGATTATTCATTTTCGATATGTGTGTGTGTGGGCATACATACACACACACACACACAACACACACACACACACACACACACACACACACACACACACACACACACACACACACACACACACACACACACACACACACACATATATATATATATATATATATATATATATATATATATATATATATATATAGAGAGAGAGGAGAGAGAGAGAGAGAGAGAGAGAGAGAGAGAGAGAGAGAGAGAGAGAGAGAGAGAGAGAGAGAGAGAGAGAGAGAGAGAATGTAACTATCCATATGAAAACAAAAGGAAATATAAATATCCTCTATTCATTTATCAATTAATTAATATTGTAAGACTAATTTATTTAATAAAGTAAAAAACTGAGAAGCATACTAAGTAGCACCGTCTCCATTATGAGAAGTAAGTAAGCAGTAGCAGTAGCAGTAGTAGCACCAACAGCATCAGCAACATTGAGACCTCGTAGACATACAGTAGACACACTAACTCACTCACATATATCCACATCCACACTCGCACAAGTGGAAGGGCAGCAGCCGTTAAGAGGGTTATACCTTTGGCAGTGTCTGGGCATCAGGGGATAACTACGCACGTGTCCCGGGCTCTCTTCTCTTCGGTGCCCAAAGGAGAGACAGGACCCGCCTTTACACCAAACCCCATTAAAAGACTTTTGAATCTGTGACATGTAATATTACCCCTGGGGTAGCACATTATGGATTAAAAGACCTGCTTCATGCGTGGACTTTTTGTAAAATTAAGTGAAATTCACTCTAAGATGAGTTTTTAAGACTGGTCTCTTTAGTATTATTATTTATACTGAATTATTTTTTGTTTGGTTTTAATATGATGAAAGACGTCGACTGTGAATCATTTAAATAGTAGTTTAAAGTGTAAAGTCTAGTGCAAACGGAAGGACTTGTAACACTGGACTGAAAATTATTAATCATCTTCAAGGTTAGGTTTGTGAGGAAAAGACAGTCCTAGTGTGCGAGGGATTACAGTCACTTTAGAACAACATTAGTAATAACAAAAACCTAAAAAATAAAAAAAAATAAAACATTAACAAAAGACATAAAGACGTGTCAACTGTCTGTGATAAATATAGGAATAAAATATACTTTAACTAGCATTACAGTGAGGCAAAATATCAGTGAAACGAAACTGCGATACTAACTAGATATTTAAACTATCTAATTCATATTAAATAAATGCGGGTTGATATTATATGAAATTTTCTAAATACCTCAAAATTTAACATTAAATCAAAAGAGTTACGCCCTGAAAATGTATAACAAATATTAATTATATATAGGAAACTATTTCGAAGACAAAGAGAATTAAAACAAAATTAAAAAAAATATATTTACATAACAAAAAAATAAAAGACTCTTGATTATCGCATTGAGGTTAAAAAAAAAAAGCGCTAAAAGCCGAATGAAAAGGACTTTAGTGATTGCGATTTACATTAATGTTTTAATGGCCCTGGGAAATTAAAGCCATTTGGACTTACAAGCTAAATTTGGATTTCTTGGAAATCGAGAGAGGGAGAGAGAGAGAACGAGCTGTAAACTACAACTGAAGGTGAGTGATAAATCATTTACACCGCTGTAAATGTATTGATTCGCATATATTTACATGTATGTGTCCTTAGAGCTTTGCGTATCTCTTTTAAGTTTACAAGAGTGTTAAAGACCCTTATGCAAATCTTTGATTTTTCAAGACAGATTATTTTCGACGAAAATATTTTTTTCTTATTTTAGCTTATAATAATAATTTTCTTGTAATATTATATATATATATATATATATATATATATATATATATATATATATATATATATGTGTGTGTGTGTGTGTGTGTGTGTGTGTGTGTGTATGTGTGTGTGTGTGTGTGTGTTTATAGTTTCTTCGTTTTATATCATATATGCCAAACGTAACCTTAATGCATTATCACTATGCAAGAAGGAATAATAAGGATAATAATAATAATAATAATAATAATAATAATAATAATAATAATAATAATAATAATAATAATAATAATAATAATAATAATAATAATAATAATAATAATAATAATAATAATAATAATAATAACTACATATAAGTGAAACTGCAAAGGCAAAATTAATGACAGTAATAATTATATCTGATAGCAACTGTAATGATCTTTTTGACAGGGCAGTTAATTAGGAGGTAGCAATGGGTCTTACATCTGTGGGTCTTATATGACCCAAGATACAAGATTAAATATTCGAGAATAACACTCGGGCTTCAATTTGATCCTGAAAATTTGCGAATGTGATTTAATAAGTTGCAAACCATTATTATATTCAATAAGTATTTTATTTGAGTTTTAAGAGTCTTAGTCCTTCCCCATTATGGGGTGGACACAGAGTGTGGCTGGGTTATTACGGTTGGATGCTTTCCTAACGCCTCACGGTAGGATTGATAGATGATGAATCACCTCGGAGTCTTGGGATATAACCACTGTGCTATAGCGGGTCCCCTTCATGCACATAATTACTATGATAGTTATTTCATAGCTTTGCTCGGACGAGAATAATAATTCGTTATTGCATTAGAGAAAATGTTTATATCATTTGACAAAGATAATATAACTTCATTAGGGAAAAGGATATGTTGTTGTTGTTGTTCCGGTTTTACGTCACGGACTCCCTTTTCTACAAAGGGCTAGGACGGTTGCCTTCTTGCGAAGGACTTGTTTTGGCAGGTGTAATCGTTACCCTGAGTGCATGACCTTGCTAACCTCAGACCGTGACGGGGCGCGAACCCTCGACCTGACGCCTCAGAGTCGCGGACGCTACCACTTGAGCCACTGTGACTGCACTATTATGGAACAGGATATAATTAACATTATTCGAAATTTGACTCGTGCACCAAATGCTTCTGGGTTCAGATACAGTCAGATACGACATAGCCTGAGACGCATCTCTTCCATATGTAATGACAGCACTCTCCCTTTTCAGGAGGTGGCCGAGTCGAAGCACACACAGTTGCCAGATTTTAAAATTATATATTAATGAACACTACATGAATAAATATTACATTCATATGTATATTTGCTTGGGGGGAGGGGTTAAGGTCCCAAATTTCGTACCTCCCTTAACTTAGGAAAATAACAATAATAATACATTTTGTCCTCTTCCCCACGATATTACTGACTGCATTCAGACAAGTCTGGTAAAACTCATGTAAAAAATAGAAATAAATCAACTTCGTGGTGCAAGAGATTATCTTTTTTTATTATTATAAGCAACATCCTCGTTATTATTATTATTATTATTATTATTATTATTATTATTATTATTATTATTATTATTATTATTATCATTATTATTATTATTATTATTATTATTATTATTATTATTATTATTATTATTATTATTATTATTATTAATATTATTATTATTATTATTATTATTATTATTATCAATATTATCATTATTATTATTATTATTATTATTATTATTATTATTATTATTATTATTATTATTATTATTATTATTATTATTATTATCAATATTATCATTATTATTATTATTATTATTATTATTATTATTATTATTATTATTATTATTATTATTATTATTATTATTATTATTATTATAATAACAATAATAATAATAATAATAATAATAATAATAATAATAATTATTATTATTATTATTATTATTATTATTATTATTATTATTATTATTATTATTATTATTATTATTATTATTATTATTATTATTATTATTATTATTATTATTATTATTATTATTATTAAT
>JAXCGZ010020765.1:0-85000 GCA_037179515.1 Halocaridina rubra
AATAATGCATTTCTTACCTGGAAAAGTGATAATAATTTTGTAGATATCTTTTATGTTGCCGAGTGCAAGCAGGTTAATATATGAATGTTACTATTATAACACATATCCCATTTTTGTCGCCAATAATGTATTTCTTACCTGCAAGAATGACAATAATATTGTAGATATCTTTTATGTTGCCGAGTGCAAGCAGGTTAATATATGAATGTTACTATTATAACACATATCCCATTTTTGTCACAGATGACTTGGGATTAATAAGAGGTATATAAAATACTCCTTCCTCAACAGGGTTTATTACGTAGAAGAGAGATTAATAATATGCTACATAAACTTATGACTAATGGAATTACAGGAACAAATGAGAATCTACTTAGAGGGATCAAAACCATAAGTACTTTAAACAGAATCAAATATAAAGAATTACATCCTATATAGTTTTTTTTTCAAGTCATACTCTGTACTTAAGAATGCTATTCATTTGCTTGTAGATAGTGGTCATTTTAAATGGAGAATATCTTTGACAAAATACATAACTGGTTAAACACATAACACTTCCTATGCCTTTTATGTGCATTTCTGAAGACAAATCTGCCAGTATGTTTACTCCTAGTTCTCTCTCATTCTCTGACTCTTGAAGTTCTACTTCTGCCACCGAGTAGCCAAGCTTGGGATTTCTTGCACTTGTACCCATTCTCATTACCTTAAATTTTGAAATATTGAATTTCATTAGCCACTTTTCTGACTACTCATGCAGACTGTTTAGATCTTCCTGAAGTTCTTTACCACTGTTCTCGTTTCTTACTTTTTTCACAATCTTTGTATCATGTGCAAACATTCATGAATGAATTTACAGACTATAGTAGGTCATTTACATATACAAGGAACAAAAGTGGCCCTAAAACTAAACACTATGGAACTCCACTACTAACTCTTCTCCTTCAAACACTGAGTGTCTTACTCTAACACTCTGTTCCCTTCCTTCTAGGTATGTTCACAGACATCCAAGAGATAAAATATCTGTACTTCCACAATGGTCCTATCAAGCTGCATTTTACAGTAATCATGTAGCTGAAGGGTCTTTTGAACTTGAATAGGATTGTCCAAGACAGTGACCTGTAAAATCTACCCCAAAAATTTCACCCCAAAAATTTCTCCCACGAAAATTCCACCCCACAAAATTACCACCCCACAAAATTTTCTCCCCATAGATTTCCACCACACGAAAATTCCACCAATTAACCAATACATTTCTATTTTAAGATTGTTTGCCTTAAATGTGTTTCATTGTTAGGTTAGGTTATCTTAGGTTAGGTTAGGTTTCGTGGGGTAACAAATTGGTGGGGAGAAAATTTTGTGGAGTGGTAATTACGTGGGGAAGAATTTTCGTAGAGAAATTTTCTGGAAGGAATTTTGGGGTTGGAATTTACAGAGGAATTTACATGGAACCGTCCAGGACAGGTCGATGTTTAGTCTTCCTTCAGTTATAGTTCTAATTCTATGCCTACATCAACACTAAATATTCTCTGATATTCGTTACATTTCTCTCATTATCCCTTCACATCGTACAAGTCACAACACTCCCTATCTCTGCTTCTCTTTACTTTGTATTTTCTTCATGCCCAGGCCTGATGGAATTTTTTTTTGCCCATCCTGGTGTCATAATCATTAAAAAAAATGTCTTTTCACATATCTCACACTTAATATCCTTTATAACAATGGGTATCTGTTTTGGGCCAATCAGGTTCTTTGCAAGCATGGGAGTGGCTGACTTCAGGTGAATGCGTGCTATTTCATCCTGTCCCCTAGCTCAGTGATTGGTCTGCCGATAAAGCTCCGCCTACCTCACTACTCTTTCTCTCATTGGCTGAAACCTTTGTTGGTAAACAAAGGCCAAAGCCTAGTTCTTTTAGAACTTTCAAACTCAAAAGTATCATTGGTATTCGGGAGCATATAATATACAGTGATCCCTCATTTATCGTGGGGGTTTGGTTCTGGGACCATCCGCAATAGGTGAAAGTCTGCGAAGTAGGATCACAATATATACATAGGTATTTTACATTTATTTTTACCTTTACTGCATAAACCCTCCCTGCACTGTTAAAAAACCACCATTTACTTTATTAATAACAGCGTCCAAGCATAAATTTATATGAAAGTGATAGGTAAACTTACTGTGAATGAGGTGGTGATTATGTGTACATACTCATATACATAGGTATTTTAAATTTATTTTACCTTTACTGTATAAACCCTCCCTGCGCTGTTAAAAATCCACCCTTTACTTTATTAATAACAGCATGCAAGTGTAAATTTTATATGAACTTGATAGGTAAACTTACCGTGAATGAGGTGATGATGACGTGTATAGACTCCAGAAGAAATTATTCCACAGCCAATGATAGCTTTACGGCTGCTTTTTGCATGAGAAGAACATGGTAATGGAAAGTTGCTGTCGCTGCTTCTTCTTTTGTTGGAAGATGGTCTTGTAAGGAATCATGGCATCATCGAGAAGATTGCAGAAGGTCACCGAAAGAACCATATTATCGTCTTGTTCTTGCAAGAATTGTTGGACTGCTTTCACATGTTCATACATGGCTGCCAGATGTTCGAGTGTTAAACCAGGTTCTTCGATTTCTTTGCGTGTTTCCTCTGGTTGTTCTTCTTCCTCTTCTTCGTTCACTGATTTTGTCATTTCCTCCAAGTCATCATCTGTCAAAGGCTGCGAGTGGCTGTCGATCAGTTCATTCACGTCTTACCCTTCTCCTCCTAGAAATGCAGCCAACTTCACAGCTTCCGCAACTACTGAGTTATGGATTTTGTCAGGAGCGAATCCCTTGTAGTCGTAAATGACTTTGGGCCACAAGTTCTAACAGCTAGCATTGATTGTGGCCGGCTTCATTTCTTTGATTGCATTCTGAATATTTTGAAGGCATGTAACAATCGTGTAGTTACGCCAGTAAGTCTTCAGTGAGAATTCTTTGTCCGAATCCATGGATTCAACCAGGTTCGCCAGGGCATTTTGTGTGTAGAGGGCCTTGAACGCACGACTAACGCCTTGATCCATAGGCTGAATCAGTGATGTTGTATTTGGTGACAGGAACTCTACTTGAACACCGTCATATTGGAGATTGGTTGCGTGGCCACCAGCATTATCCATCAAAAGAAGGATTTTAAATTCAAGGCCCTTTTCCGCAAGATAAACTTTGACTTGAGGGATAAAGCATTGGTGAAACCAGTCTGATATGAGGCTTTTCGTGATCCAGGCCTTAGGGTTATGCATCCAATACACTGGCAGCAGATTCTTGTTTTTATTCTTCCAAGCCCTAGGGTTCTTTGATATGTAGATAAATTCGGGCTTTAACATGAAGCCTGCAGCATTTCCACACATGATGAGAGTAACACGGTCTATGTGCGCTTTAAATCCCGGGGCTTTAGCTTCTTCCTTGAAGAGAAAAGTGCGAGACGGCATTCTTTTCTAAAATAACCCAGTCTCATCCATGTTAAAGACTTGCTCAGGAGCATATTCGCCTCCCTTGATAATTTTCTTGAAGTTGTTTTTCATGTAATCTTCAGCTGCAGCTGTATCTGCAGAGGCAGCTTCGCCATGAACCGAAATGCTCTTTAGGCCATAGCGTTTTTGAAATTTGGCAAACCATCCCTTGCTTTCCACGAATGATTGTTTCCTCTGTGGAGAATTGCTGGAGGTTCCTGGTTGTGGGTTGTTGATATCTTCTTCTCTCTCCTCCTCTCCTCGGTCACCACTGTCCTCGTCGGGTTCGTTTGCAGCGAATGTCTCATACAGCTTCTTCGCCTTTGTTTGTATGATATTGCTGTCTATGCTGATGTTCTTTCTGCAATCAGCAATCCACAGGACCAAAGCAGATTCCATCTGCACTATTTTCTTATTGCGGGGTGTTACTACCCTCTTCGCTGTTTTACTAAATGAAATAGTTGCTGTTTTCCTGATATTTACCGCGTTCTTTTTGATGTATCAAACAGTAGATTTGTTGAGGCCAAAATGGCGGCCAACATCCATGAACCATCTTCCTTACTTCAGCATATCTAACACTTTTTACCTAATCTGCTTTGGTCAACATCTTCCTTTGCCGCTAAGGCTTGCTACCAGAAGCCTTAGAAGATGAAGGACGCTTGGGAGGCATTGTAGAGGTTGAAAAACGAGAGTAAAAAATCACAAGCTCAACGTATTAAGAAGAACAACATGAATGGCACACACGTGAGTTAGACTGAACGGGTGAGGCAAGACAATTGAAGATGCTGGGAGAGTGAAGCTTCAATCAAAAAGCCAATCAGACCCCATGATACAGAACATACAGAAAAACAATTCTATGATTCATCATCTCCTGCCTTTTCAGCCAATAGCATCCCATGAACTATCTCAAGTAGGTGTGAGCCTTTGCGTTTTCCAAATTGCTAATACAGTGTACGCTATCGTACAGTATTTTACATGGTGCAATACAGTGACTTATTTAAATTTATGTTTTTTACTACTTCTTTCTGCTTTATTATTCTTAGCCTTGGAAATACTGTTTCTATATCCATAAGATAATGAAAATAGGGGAAATTTTAATATGTACTAGCTCACGTAGGTGCAACCTTTTTCGTTTTCCAAAATGCCGACACCGATATCGTATTTTACATGGTGCAATACTGTGGGTTACATGTTTAAATTTATGTTTTTACTATTTTTTTGCTGTTTTATTATTCTTAGGATAGGAAATAAATTTTTTTTTATCAATAAAATAATGAATATACTGGTGCGATCCTTTGTGTTTTCCGAAACGCTGATACCGGTATCGTACTTTCTGTGGTACAGAGTTGCATGTTTAAATTTATGTTTTTTCACTATTTCTTACTGTTTCATTATTCTTAGGCAGGGAAATAAATTTTTTTATCAAAATAATAAAAAAAAAAATCAATAAAATAAGGAATTTTTTTTAATAAAATAATGAAAATACTGAAACTTTAAATTTTTTAATATTTTAATATTCTTGCATATACCCAGAAAAAAAAAACTCGCCAAAAAATCGCAATATAGCAAGGGAACATTGTATTCTTTATAACCAAATATCTGTTTATAATGGTACACCCTGATGCATTTCTTCTTATTCTTTACTAGTTTGCACTATTGTTTTTCATCATCTTTTCTCTATTCTACCTTAAATTTCTAAAGCACCTGACTTCGTCTCTTCATGGCCAGTTAAATTTTGGGAAATCTGAAAAAAATAATTTATGACGTTAATATTAATTTCCCCCAACATGTTCGGGAGGTTCAAAATGTTCAGAATAGGATGATGTACACATTGGAAAAGGTTAAATTAGCATAAAAAAAAAATTATGGCCCAAAACTTTATATATGCCTGTGGAGAATCTGTATCGCAGGTTATTCTACCACGACAGCATTAGTCCGCCAGGCGCTATTTTGCCGTGGATACGCTCTAATTGGTCAACCATCTTCCAGCATTTGTCCACCAGGCATTATTTTGCCATGGATGTACTTTGATTAGCCAATCATTCACAGACTGGAAACAACACTAACCAAACCGAACCTAATATGCCCAAGAGAAATGGGTATTATTAGTTTTAGGCCTTTTCTGGAATTTCATATTTTTACTCTTCCCAATCTGTAGATCTCGTTATTTGGAGTATTTTAAACCCTTGAACATATACTCGCAAATGAATAATTGTATCGTAAATGAATTTACAAATTTTTCCACGTTTTACTCACTACCATGCCTGGACGAGATTTTTCAGACGCTGAATAAGGTAAGGTATGGTAAGGTTAGGTTAGATTAGCAATTTCCGAGAGAAATGAAGTTAAAAATCGTTAAAAACAGACTTATACCACGAATATTTGCTTTATGCCTTCTCTTGTGTGAAGCTGTGGTAAAATCTTTGTCCAATAACTACACTTTACAAAAGCAGAAGTGCTTGGGAGATTTCCACCTTCCATGATACTACCACGGTGTCTTTTATCAAAGCTATGTTTATAAACGAAAGTTCCGGCCAATGAGAGAGCGAGAGTAGTGAGGTTGGCAAGCTTTATCGGAGGACCAATCACTGAACTAGGGCACAGGATGATACAGCACACATTCACCTGCGGCCAGCCGCTCCCTGCATGCATAAATGTCTGCCACAAATGTTACATCTTAAGTATCTTGTATCTGAGGAAGTGGATTTGTGTCCTTTTAGCTTATAATTGTCAGGTAAAGCCCTTCCACATATATCACATATGAAGGGTCTGGTGCCTGTATGATATATCAAGTATTTATTTAAACTCAATTTAAAAGAAAATTCCTTGTTACATATGTGACACCTTAAGACTATTATGCCAGAGTGTCTGATGATGTGGTCTAACAAAGGACTTCTCCGAATACAGAACTTGTCAGAAATGTCACACCAAATTCAAATTCAAATTAAAAAAATTTATTAACATAATAGGCAATTACATCAAATGGAGCTTGTTAGCAAGCTAACAAGCCTGCTCCACAACTATAAAATAAATAAATGAATAAATAAATAAATATTTATTCTTCAAAGCAAGCAATAATGACAGTGAAAATTACAATAATATTGACAATCCTAATAATGATACACAATATGACAATTGGTCATTTCACTGACTCTCTTATCTCAGTTTTCAGTTTAACACTGCAAACTCCTTTCAGTAAATTTTCATAGGTAATAACCAATATTATATACATTATACATATGCATTATTATGCAAAAAGGGAAGGAGGGATACGGCTCTGAACTATAGACCAGTTTCCTTGACCAGCATAGTTTGCAAAGTTATGGAGAAACTACTAAGGAAACATATCTCTCTTCACTTGGAATCCTTCAACTTTTTGTCAGTGAGGCAACATGGCTTCAGAGAAGGTAGATCAACAGTAACAAACTTATTAGAATTTTATGATGAGGTAAGCCGAATCTTACAGGAAAGAGAGGGCTGGGCAGATTGCATATTCCTAGACTTCCATAAAGCGTTTGACACTGTTCCTCATGGGAGACTTATTAGGAAGCTGCAATCAATGGCTAGAATAGGTGGAAATGTTTTGGAATGGATAAAAACTTACTTAGAAGGAAGGGAACAGAGGGTTAGAGTAAGACACTCAGTGTCAGAATGGAGAAGAGTTAGTAGTGGAGTTCCACAGGGTTCAGTTTTAGGGCCACTTTTGTTCCTTGTATATGTAAATGACCTACCAGAGTCTGTAAATTCATTCATGAATATGTTTGCAGATGATGCAAAGATTGTGAAGAAAGAAAAAAACGAGAACAATGGTAGAGAACTTCAGGAGGATCTAAATAATCTGCATGAGTGGTCAGAAAAGTGGCTAATGAAATTCAATACTTCAAAATGAAAGGTAATGAGAATGGGTACAAGTGCAAGAAGGCCCAAGCTTGACTACTCGGTGGTTGGAGTACAACTTCAAGAGACAGAAAATGAGAGAGATCTAGGAGTAAACATACTGGCAGATTTGTCTCCAGAAATACATATAAATGACATAGTAAGGGCAGCATATGCATTGTTATCAAATGTAAGGGTAGCCTTCAGGCACATGGACAAGGAAATGTTCAGAAATATTTATGTAACCTATGTGAGGCCAAAACTCGAATATGCAGCCCCCTTTTGGAATCCGCACTTGAAAAAGCACATAGCTAAGCTTGAAAAAGTTCAAAGACATGCCACGAAACTGGTGTCAGAAATACGCAATCTCAGTTATGATGAGAGGCTGAGGGAATTAGACTTACCATCACTGGAAGCTAGAAGAGTGAGGGGGGATATGGTGACAGTCTTTAAATTCCTTCATGGTTATGATAGAGTGGATAGGGATCGATATTTTGATATGGCAGGCTCTAGAACTAGAGGTCATAGTTTGAAGCTTCGTAAGAAAAGTTCTTTGCAGGATGTAAGGAAATACTTTTTCAGTGTAAGAGTAGTTGATAATTGGAATTGGCTAAGCGAGGAGGTAGTTAATGGTATCTCAATCCATAGTTTTAAGGACAGGTATGATAAGTATCACTAAGTATAAAATGGAACCGATGAGGAGACGGGAAGATACGAGCTTTGGGCTCTTTCCCGTAAACACAATTAGGTAATCACTATTAGGTAATCACATATAGTACTAACATTTTCTAATTTTCCAGGGGCCCTGAGATTCTCTGGCATGCCAGGAGGGACCAAGCCCCCTCCCCCCCAAAGGCACATAAATTGTATAGTTCTTAAGCCAATTTTATTCATATTACACTTCTTTTAAAATAGTGAACTATACCTATAGCAAATATACTAAGAAAATAGATAAACTAATCTCTAATGTCAAACTTAGATATTTTTTTTCATAGTTTGTTTAATATTATTATTATAAAATAACACACCACCTCTGTAATGTCAATAATACTATCACACCTGAACTCGCTTAGACCCCTACTTTCCATTATATACTGATACAGAGTATGAGATTTAACATGACCACATAATATACAAAGGATACCGTCAGTTTCTTTAACATATTGCAAGTAATATTTATATCCAAAATGTAGTCTCATCATAAATGCCACTTTGCCAGAGTAATTACCTAATTGTGCTTACGGGAAAGAGCACCAAGCTCGTAACTTCCTGTCACCAGATCGGTTTTATTTTGTACTCAAGTGATACTTTTATCTTTAAAACTGTGGACTGAGTTAGCATAAACTACCTCCCCGCTTAGCAATTTCCAATTATCAACTACTACGAAGCTTCAAATTATGATCTCTAGTTCTAGTGCCAGCCATATCAAAATATCGATCCCTATCCTCTCTGTTATATCCATGTGAATTTAAGTAATATTTTAGTGATATCTCACACTTGAAAGTTTTTATGCCATTGTAATTACCTAATGATAGTCAGTGATACTTATCATAGTTGTCTTTCAAACTGAATGCAGTTAGCATTAATTACTTCCTCGCTTAGTGGATTCCAACCATTATCAGTTTTTACACTAAAAAAGTACTTCCTTACATCCTGCAAAGAAGTCTTCCTACAAAGCCTCAAACTAGGACCTCTAGTTCTAAAGCCATTCTTAGCAAAATGCCGATTCCCATCTACTCTGTCAAAACCATGAAGAAAGCTAAAAACCGTCACTTTATGCCCTCTTTCTTCTAGCTTAAAGTGATAGGAAGTCTAATTTCTTCAGCCTCTCCTCATAACTGAGATTGAGTATTTCTGGCACCAGTTTTGTGGCATTGCTTTGAACTTCTTCCGGTCCTTTTGTGCGGAATCCAGAAAGGAGTTGCATATTCAACTTTGGCGTGACATAAATTACATAAGTATTTCTAAATATTTCCTTGTCCATGTGTCTGAAGGATACCCTTAAGTGGGAATGATGTAGGTAAGTTTCTGTTTTACCTAGAGGACTCAGTTTCTGAACTCGTTTAGGAGTTCCCAGATATCCAAGGCTAATCTTTACTTGCACACCCTCCGAATTCTACTTCTCGTTCAAATGAAACTCAGAATTCAACTTTCTTTTAATTTTGGAAAGGCAATGACACATTAAAAAAAAATTATTTTGGAAAAATGGAAAAAATTAAAAAAAAAATAATTTATGGAATGCAGCCTCGAATCCCATAGGTGGTGAACACAAATTTGATTCCTACCACCACAAATGGATGCCAAGACTTTGGCCTCAACTCGATGATCACCACTGTCAAAGAGACAGAGTAGAATAGAGGACACTGCTATTGCAAAAACAGAAACGACACACCAATAATGATGGGAAAACTGAAGGTACGAGCACACAAATAATGAATTTCCAATATTATTATAATGGATGAAAATATATTGGTTAGTCATAGCTAACAGAAACATTTACACTCTCATAATAGCATACAATTATTGGAGGGCATTAACGTAAAACATTTTATTCACAATAAATGAAAAATCAGAGAGACACAACAGTATGTATTTCTTAAATTGTGGTTAACAAGAAAAGTTTGCAGTGCCAATAGTGCAAAATTACTTATGAATTAATTGCAACTTATAACTCAAAACACTTTATTCCCAATAAATGAAGAATTAGCAAGATAAATATAGAATGTACTGTATTCATTAAATTGTGGTTAACAAGAAACGTTATGAAGTATTTGCAAATTATAACACAAAGCACTTTATTCCCTATGAATGATGAATCAGCAAGATAAATACAGTTAGTATTCATTAAATTGTGGTTAACAAGAAACGTTTGCAATGCCAGCAGGGCAAAATTACTTATTAGTTATTTGCAATTTATAGCGTAAAACACTTTATTTATATTATTAATTATTTTGGGTTTATTGTGTAAAATACATTATTTACGAATACTGACGTAAAACACTTTATTTATGATGATAGAAAAGGGGTGAAATGAAACTAGAATTCGTTAGGAGAAGGGATAGATTTTTTCACGCTAATGAGCAATCTTCTGAGGGCAAAATTTTACCTGGGCACCCACAATGAAAGACATTTCTAATCAATGTATATCAGCGGTAATTTTTAGGTCAAGGAATTAAATTTAGCAAATGAGATTCCAGTTAGGTAATGGTTTGTGTGTATGGGAACGGAACAGAAAAATTTCTTAGGATTTGACCAGTAACGGATTTGACCAGTAACAGGTTTAACCAGTTTCTCGAATTTCCAATTTGCTTGACCAACGAGCTTTACCTTCAACTATTTCTCACCTTATGTGTGCCAGATGTATTCCTGTGAAGATGCCACCTAAAAAAAGTTTGGAGTAAGGGTGACTGCTGAGGCGAGATATTGCCTCTGGGATGTTTGGCCACCAATTGAGAGTGATCAAGCGTCCCTCTTGGTTAAGTCTTCATTTGGCCAGCCTGTAGTGGGTATTCCGAGCAGTAACTCTTTCCAATAAAATTCTAGGGCATACTGTAGTGGTGGTCCCTGGTAGGAAATTATGGCAGAGATGCAAGGGAGAGACAGTATTTTAGGTGCAACAAGCAGAAGCAAACAAAAGAAACGAGAAATATTTATGGGCAAAATAGGTTACTGGTGGAAATATCCAGAGCGTTCTTTGCATTGCAGGAGAAGGAATTTTAAATATTTAAATAGTAAAGAAGCTACTGAAATACATCTAGACAGGCTAATGACATATCAGCAGGGTCAAATTTATAACAAAATGATCAACAATAGGAATCTGTAGAGCATAATAGAATTTATCAGCAAGAGCAATTTAATCATAAGAAACTTGCGTAAACAAAGTATTTACAAGATACGTCATCATTACGGCATTACTACATGAGAGAAAACAGAGAACAGAGAAATAGGAGGGAGATTTTTTGTATTGGGATCATGTTTTCTACATGTACAAGAATATTAAACAAAATATATCTAAAATTAGCTATATACTGAAATATAAATTGCAAATTATCATAATTTGCAAATAAGGACTGAGAATTTTTTTTTTTAGTAAGAAAAGAAAACACAGTTAAAAGTTACTAAAATAACTAATAAGTCATCTATAAAAGACCTCTTGTGCCATTTATATGCATTTCCAGAGACAAATCTGTCAACATGTTTACTCCTAGATCACTCTCATTCTCTGTTTCTTGAAGTTCTGCATCAGCTATTGAGTACCCAAACTTGGGCTTTTTTTTTGCACTTGTATCCACTCACGCTTTACATATTTTTCTGACCACCCATGCAGACTATTTAGATCCTCCTGAATTCTCTACCATTGTTCTTGCCTTTACTTTTTTCCCACTCATTGCATCATCTGCAAACATATTCAGATATGAATTTATAGACTCCAGTAAGTTATTTACATATACAAGGAATGAAACTGACCCTAAAGCTGAACCCAGTTTGACCCCATTATTAACCTTTCACCAGTCAGACACGGAGTGCCTTACTCTTACTCTCTGTTCCTTTCCTTCTAAGTAAGTTTTTTTTTTATCCATTCCAACAAATTTCCACATATTTTGCCATTATTTGTAGCTTCTTAATAAGTCTCCCATATGGGACCATATCAAATGCAGTTTGAAAATCTAAGAATATGCAATCGGTTCAGCCATCTTTTTTTTTTTTTTTTTTTTTACCTCGTCATAATATTCTAATTGTGCATATGCCTGTGGGCATTTAAGTGGCTTGCTAGGATAAAGGTCTTGCCTCCAATGAAACTTGTAAAGTACCCTCTGACTGAGTGAAAAAAAACTTGTTTCCTTTCAAATTATACTTGTCACTAAATGTCTTTCCACATACTGTGCACCCTCACGGTTCACCATTCGCAAATTCAGTGCATCGCAATTTTTTTTGGCAAGTTATTTTTTTTTCTGGGTATATGCGAGAATCCATGATATGTGGAAATATTAAAATTTTCAATATTTACATTATTTTATTGAAATTTTTTTCCATTATTTTATTAATGAAAAAAAAAATTTCCCAACTTAAGAATAATAAAACAGTAAAAACTAGTAAAAACATAAATCTAAAGATATAACTCTGCACCATAGAAAGTACGATACCGGTATCGGCGTTTTGGAAAACACATAGGGTCGCACCTACGTGAGCTAACACATTAAAATGTTCAGTATTTTCATTATTTTATTGATAAAAAAAGTATTTCCTAGCCTAAAAAATAGTAAAAAACATAAATTCAAACATGTAACTCACAGTATTGCACCATATAAAATACGATACCGGAATCGGCGTTTTGGAAAACGAAAAGGGTCGCACCAACGTGAGCTAGTACATATTAAAATTTTCAGTATTTTCATTATTTTATTGATAAAAAAGTATTTCCTAGCCTAAGAATAAAAAAACAGTAAAAATAGTAAAAGACATAAATTTAAATATGTTACTCACAGTATTACACCATGTAAAATATTGTATGATAGCATACACTGTATTGGTGTCTTGGAAAACGCAAAGGGTCGCACTAATGTGAGATAGTATATGGGGTGCTATTGGCTGATGGGTGGGAGATGACAAATCACAGAATTGTTTTTCTGTATGTTCTGTATCATGAGGATCTGATTGGCTTTTGATTGAAGCTTCATTCTCCCAGTATCTTCCATTGTCTCGCCTCACCTGTTCAGTCTACTCACGTGTGCGCCGTTAGCATTGTGCTTCTTAATACGTTGTGCTGGTGATTTTGTGAAACTTTCGTATTTCAACTTCTGCAATGCTTCCCAAGCGTCCCTCATCTTCTATAGCTTGTGGTAGTAAGCCTAAGCAGCAAAGGAAGCTATTGGCCATGACAGAAAAGGTAAAACTGTTAGATATGCTGAAGGAAGGAAGAAGGTTCGCGGATGTCGGCCGCCATTTCGGCATCAACGAATCTACTGTTCGATACAACAAAAAGGATGAGGCAAATATCAGGAAAACAGCTACTATTTCTTTTAGTAAAACAGTGAAGAGGGTTGTAGCACCCCACAATAAGATAATAGTGCGGATGGAATCTGCTTTGGTCCTGTGGATTGCTGATTGCATGAAGAGGAATATCAGCTTAGACACCAATGTCATACAAACAAAGGCGAAGAAGCTGTATGAGACATTCGCTGCAAATGAAACCGACGACGACAGTGGCAACCGTGAGGAGGAGGAGAGAGAAGATATCGAAGACCCACAACCAGGACCCTCCAGCGATTCTCCACCGAGGAAACAATCGCTCATTGCAAGCAAGAGATGCTGGCGTAAAGAGTGTTTCGGTGCAATGTGGAGCTGCCTCTGCAGCTACAGCTGCAGCTGAAGAATATATAAAGAACGACTTCAAGAAAATTATTGAGGAAGGCGATTATGCTCCTGAGCAAGTCTTTAACATGGATGAGACTTGGTTATTTTGGAAGAGACTGCCATCTCGCACTTTTATTTACACACGAAATGCCCTGGTGAACCTGGTTGACTATGGATGCGGACAAAGAATTCGTAGTGAGGACATACTGGCATAACTACATGATTGCTACATGCCTTCAAAACATTTAGAATGCAATCAAAGAGATGAAGCCAGCCACAATCAATGCCAGCTGGAAGAAATTGTGGCCCAAAGTCATCTACAACTACAAGGGATTCGCTCCTGATGAAGTCCATAACTCAGCAGTTGCGAAAGCTGTGAAATTTGCTGCATTTCTAGGAGGAGAAGGCTTCAAAGATATGACTCAGGAAGACAGGAATGAACTGATCAACTGCCACTCGCAGCCTTTGACTGATGAAGATTTTGAGGAAATGACAAAATCAATGAGCGAAGAAGAGGAAAAAGAACAACCAGAGGAAACGCATGAAGAAGTCGAAGAACCTGGCCTTGCACTTGAACGTCTGGCAGCCGTATATAATCATGTGAAAGAACTCCAACAACTGTCGCAGGAGCATGACGATAATATGATTTGTTCGGTGACCTTCTGCAATATTATCGATGATGCCATGACTCCTTACAAGACTATCTTTGCACAAAAGAAGAAACAGTGACAGCAACTCCCCATTACCATGTTCTTCTCTTCCAAAAAGCAGCCGTAAAGCTGTCATTGGCTGTGGAGTATTTGGCTATGGAGTATGTACACATCATCATCACCTCATTCACGGTAAGCTTACCTATCACGTTCATATAAATTTACACTTGCAAGCTGTTATTAATAAAGTAAAGGTTGGTTTCTTAACAGTGCAGGGAGGGTTTATGCAGTAAAGGTAAAAATAAATGTAAAATACCTATGTATATATTGTGCTCCTATTTCGCGGATTTTCACCTCTCGTGGCCGGTCCCTGAACTGAACTCCCATGATAAACGAGGGAGCAATATATATATATATATATATATATATATATATATATATATATATATATATATATATATATATATATATATATATATATATATATATATTGTGTTGAATATACATATCACGACAGCTTTTTTCTACTTACATATGTAAGTGTTGTTTTGCATGATAGTTTCATTTATTGTAGTTTAAGTGCATGCATGTGTATTTACGGACATTACATGTATACCTATTCAATGATATCAAATATACTCGTATATTTGTATGTATGATGATTACTTCATTATTTGGACTAGCTGTAGAAGAGAGAGAGGAAATCTGAGACTCCAAAGGTTTAACTACAAATATGTCCCCTCCTTGGGTTAACAATATTCCTCTCCCCTGTGCAAACAAAGAACCATTATATGTAACTGTTTCTATTGACAGACTAGAGGAGTTTTGTGAGACTTTCTTACAAAAAGGGAATTGCTCTCATGAGATGCTATAAGACACTTGGGTTTACCGTGTGTTAACGAAGGTTCATCAACATCGTGACAGGAGATCCAAGTAGGAGGAATGACAGAGCCAAACGACAGGACGCCATGTTTATTTTCTTCTCTATCATTTTACATAACAACAATGTCTCTCGTCAACTAACTTCAGTTAGCTTTGGACTCACCCTCATCTCCTCTGTTATTTAGTAAAACAAGGATTAATAATATCAAACATCGATACTGACCAGTTAGAATATGAAGGTTTCCGAATTTCTTTAGTCTATCAAAACTCCTTGAAGTCAAAAGTCTAAAGTTAGGGTATTTCAAATTATACCTCTGCTATTATTAACTCTCAAAAAACTCTTGCTAAACTCAAAATATATATATGAAATAATTAAAAGGCTCACTAAATCATTGGGAGAGCAAATACAAATAAAAATAAATAAACCAATCAGAGTGTATACATTCCTTAATCATAGAAACTCTTGCAATTGAAGGTAGACCCAAATGAAAGTAACAAATGTCTCTTTCCTTCCTAAAACACTCCCCATCATAGGAGTACAAACTCCTATTAATAAAGTACAGTAACCTATACAAACATACAGAACTGTACCGGTATGAAATTTCACATCACTTAGCCCTCCAACAGATATACAACATATATAGATACCGGTACTGAAGCAAACTGTACAGTACCTTACAGACTCATACTACTGTAAAGTACAGTACTCACAAATCAAGTTTCTGAGGAGCCTTAATCGGTCTACCTGAACGTGTATGAATGTCATTAGATACATCAGGCTGAGAGTAAGAGTGGTCAATTTCCTGGTCAGGAGGAGGACTGGCTTGAACAGACGTATCAGAAAGAGGAAGAGGCTGATCAACCTTAGCATCACTGGTATACTCAACACTTGATATTTCTAAACCATGAAGTCTTTGAATTGGCCTTTTCAAAATCCTCCTAGAAGTTCTCACATTTACACTTCTAATAACTCCATCCTGACCAGGGAAGACATCCACAATTACTCCCAGAAGCCACTGTAATCTTGGATTGTTGTCTTCTTTTACTAAAACTAAATCACCCTTCTTAATGTTACATTTTACAGTAAATCCTTTAACCACAGGAGGCAGATTAGTAAAATAGTCCTTAGTCCACAACCTCCAGAACTTTGGAAAAGTATCTTACCAAACATAATAAATGGATTAATAAGGCCTAGAGGGTCAAAGATTTTGTCAGTCAGACTTAGCATGCTTCTCTTGTTATAATTCAACACAGTTTGGGTGTTGAACTCTAAACCTGCAAAGGAAAACTCATCAGATGAACTACACCACAGTACTCCCAGTACTTTAGCGTCTTCTTCATAATGCAATTGGTCAAGCTTGTCCTGAAAATTAGAGGTTACCATTTTACTGTTTGACACCCTTTTAGTGAGAGGCATACCTGCCTGAGCCAAAACCTCTCATGCCTCATTAAACTTATGGGTAGCTTCATGCACACTATCAGCCCCACTCAGCCAATTATCCACATACATATCTTCCTTTAATTCTTGAATTACTTCTGTGCATGGATACTTGTCTAAATGGTACTTAATTGTGGCATTGAGCAGAAAGGAACTGGAAGTGTTTCCAAAGGGAACCCTCAGAAATCTCATGTGCTTGACCCCATTCTCCCTCAACAAAAAACGGTGTACATCTCTGTTTGGTGGATCAACACTTAGTTGCAAGAATGCTTTTGTTATATCAGCAGTGAGAGCAATGGGCCATCTCCTAAATCTAAGCATGACTTTACTAAATCTGGGTTAAGGGAAGGCCCTGTGAAAAGACAGTCATTGAGTGAAATTCCATTGTAACCCTTAGCTGATGCATCAAATACTGGTCTAACTTTAGTACTTATACTGCTGGCCTTAATTACAGGATGATGAGGCAAGTAGAATGTGGGATTATTACTCTTAATGTCATTCAAAGGAATTTCCTCAAAGGAATTTCCTCAATAATACCGTCTTTCTCATACTCTTTAAAGACATTATAGTACTCAGCCTTTAACCTTTCATTCTTGTCCAGTCTCATATGTAACTTATCTAGTCTTTTCATTGCAAGTTTCTCGTTATTCAAAAGAGCATCTTTCATCGACTCATTTTTCTACGGTAGGGACACTTCTTATCTACCCTTGAAATAGGAAACATTCTGGGCTAATTCCTGCATGAAAATATTTGACTCAAGCTTAGGGTCCGTTTCGATGGACTGGATACCTATGGATTCTAAGTCCCAAAATTTACTTACATAATAGTCTGAAACCTTTGAAATGCATAACATTTGAGGTGAAGTTACGTTTACATTAGGACAAGGATGTGAAGAGTGCCAAACACCAGATAGCACCCACCCGAACACAGACTTCTGAGCTACTACATTCTCCACCTGTACAGACTCACTTGAGATTATGAGACTCCAATAAGCATCTTTACCCACTAATATATCTACTTCTATACTTGAATCGTCTTGGTAATTATCTGCAAGAGGTAAGGGGAGTTTAGACATTATTCTTCTAGGTACAGCAGTCCTAAACATGGGTTGACTAATGACTGGTACCTCAACAGCTGTCAGAGTAAGGGGTGCATCATTGCAATCAAGAATTCTCAACTCAAATATATTACTTTGTCTAACATGGGTACAATTACCACCACCAAATGTAGAGTAAGAAATGGGTTGGCTAGATTTCCAAGTGGGTTTACACTTCTTAACTAAATTACTGGCTACATAGGTCCTATCTGACCCTCCATCAAACATTAATTTAGCTTTCTGAACCACTCCATTTGATCCAACCACTCTCACAGTAGCTGTCTGTAACACAGTACATGTCTCACCACTACCGGTATGGCTAAACAAGGAAGCTCCAGCGAATTTGACAGCCAAACCTTTACTTTAATCTCTAAACCTTGTGTCTGTATCTGTAAATTGTTTCTGGGGAGCTGTTGTAGGTGCTGGTTCAACCTTAGTATTATCCACCTTAACACCACAAATGAGAATATCATGGTTACCCTTACATTTTTTACATTTTGCATGACAGCCTTTGGCAATGTGTCCTTTACCTAAGCATCTGAAACACAACCCAGCTGTCTTAATTCTCTCCATACGCTCCTTACCGTCACACTTCTGAGTCTCAAAACATCTCTCTGAAGGATGCTTCTTGTTACAAAACCCACACTGTACTGTTACTCTTTCACCTTCCGAAGATTTGTGTAGGGCAGCAGCAGACGCTACCCTCTCTCTTACTTCTCGTGTCTGCCAGGTTGATCTCTCCTCGGCTGAACTCTGGTTCTCCTTCCTCCCAGCTGTGATGTCCTTGAACACCTCAGATCCCTCCAACCTCTCGATTTCTTGTCTGAGGAAAGTCAGCAGCCATTCAAGATCGCTTTCATGTCCAGCTCCCTGCTGGGTCCACTCAAGATGAACTCATTAGGGAGACGGGAAAGCATGAAGGGAGTTAGGAAGATTTTACACTGCTTGCCTGAGACACCTAATGCTTCTAAACTTCTTGTGTGTTTCAGTAGCTCATCTCGCCGACTCCAAAGTTGTGCTGTATATTTAGGACTTGTAGCCTTCACAGGAACATAACCAGTTAACAGAGCTTGTACATGAGCAAATATGATTCTCTCTGGCCTGCCGTGTCTCTCCTTCAGCAGGTCACAAGCAATTACATAGTTTGCACTCTTCAGTGAGAGCCCTTGAATAACTGATTTGGCCTCACCCTCCAATAACAACAACAAATAAGTAAATTTACTCACGTCAGGTAAATCTGTCTCATCAATATGCGACTTAAACTGGTCCCAGAAGGCTTGCCACTCAGTGATGTCTCCCTTGAACTTGGACAACTCTAACCTGGAGAGCTCAACTTCAGGTGACTTGTGACTTGAATTAACACTATGAGCGTCGGATGCGTCTCCTTGATTGTTCTTGGCTAAACTTTCTAATGTCTCGTTAGCCTTGTACCAAACTTGAAGGGAAGTACGCCTGAATGTGTCAGCCTCGTTGATACAATCCTCCAGCTCCTTCTCCGGGATAAGCACTTCCAGTTCAGCCTGTTTCTCATCTAAGGTGCTTAGTCTACTATTAAAGACATCTATGGAGCTCTTGAGCTGAAACTCACTGATGCTGGTCGTCTCTAGCAGGTGCTTCAATGCCTTGGCCTGCTGAGTAACCCAACATCTGGCCGACGTCCTCTGCCGCTTCACCAACTGAAGTGGGTCCATTGACTGAGCCATTCTCCTCGAAATTCTTACTGATTTCCACCACAATAACTCACAAGGAAGTCTTGACAGCTTCTGCTTCCCGGGTCTGGGCACCAAAATGTTAACGGAGGCTCATCAACATCGTGACAGGAGATCCAAGTAGGAGGAATGACAGAGCCAAACGACAGGACGCAATGTTTATTTTCTTCTCTATCATTTTACATAACAACAATGTCTCTCGTCAACTAACTTCAGTTAGCTTTGGACTCACCCTCATCTCCTCTGTTATTTAGTAAAACAAGGATTAATAATATCAAACATCGATACTGACCAGTTAGAATATGAAGGTTTCCGAATTTCTTTAGTCTATCAAAACTCCTTGAAGTCAAAAGTCTAAAGTTAGGGTATTTCAAATTATACCTCTGCTATTATTAACTCTCAAAAAACTCTTGCTAAACTCAAAATATATATATGAAATAATTAAAAGGCTCACTAAATCATTGGGAGAGCAAATACAAATAAAAATAAATAAACCAATCAGAGTGTATACATTCCTTAATCATAGAAACTCTTGCAATTGAAGGTAGACCCAAATAAAAGGAACAAATGTCTATTTCCTTCCTAACACCGTGTTTATTGACGGTGCTTATAAGTTTAATAATGAGTAATTAGTTGCTCTTGTGGGATTCTACGAGACATTCTATGCTTACCGTGTTTATTGACGGTCCTTATAAGTTTGATAATGAGTAATTTGTTGTCCTCGTGAAATGCTATGAGACACTTATGCTTACAATATGTGAAAGCAGTCGTAGTTTAGAATCATAAAATATTTTTGCTACCGTGATCATTGGCAGTGCATATACGTTTAATAATGAATAATTAGTTGCTTTTGTGAGATGCTACAAGACACTCATGTAGAAGAACATGGTAGAGATACGTGACTCAGAAGATATATAAACTTGATTCGGAGTCTCTTGATTGCTGACGGACAATATCTGGGTTTCCGGAGAGATGAGTACAGATTTAACTTATTTCTAACAATGTTTATAACTACGTGTGAGAGACAGAATGAGCGTATTCAATAAAGCACTCGTAGGTATAATGTATGTTGGAAAAATTATTTTTCCTTATGAGGAAGTTTTAATTTAAGGTAATAATTCACATATCAGTAGTTCACAACCCCCCCTTATAAAATATGTAATTACCTAATTGTAATTACCTAAGTGTAATTACCTAATTGTATTTACGGGAAAGAGCCCAAAGCTCGTATCTTCTCGTCTCCTGATCGGTTCCATTTTATACTTAGTGTACTTATTATCATACCTGTCCTTAAAACTATGGATTGAGATAGCATTAACTACCTCCTCGCTTAGCCAATTCCAATTATCAACTACTCTTACACTGAAAAAGTATTTCCTTACATCCTGCAAAGAAGTTTTCTTGCGAAGCTTCAAACTATGACCTCTAGTTCTAGAGCCTGCCATATCAAAAAATCGATCCCTATCTACTCTATCATAACCATGAAGGAATTTAAAGACTGTCACCATATACCCCCTCAATCTTCTAGCTTCGAGTGATGGTAAGTCTAATTCCATCAGCCTCTCATCATAACTGAGATTGCGTATTTCTAGCACCAGTTTCGTGGCATGTCTTTGAACTTTTTCAAGCTTAGATATGTGCTTTTTCAAGTGCGGATTCCAAAAGGGGGCTGCATATTCGAGTTTTGGCCTCACATAGGTTACATAAATATTTCTGAACATTTCCTTGTCCATGTGCCTGAAGGCTACCCTTACATTTGATAAGAATGCATATGCTGCCCTTACTATGCCATTTATATGTATTTCTGAAAACAAATCTGCCACTATGTTTACTCCTAGATCTCTCTCATTTTCTGTCTCTTGAAGTTGTACTCCAGCCACCGAGTAGTCAAACTTGGGTCTTCTTGCACTTGTACCCATTCTCATCACCTTGCATTTTGAAGTACTGAATTTCATTAGCCACTTTTCTGACCACTCATGCAGACTATTTAGATCTTCCTGAAGTTCTCTAACATTGTTCTCGTTTCTTACTTTCTTCACAATCTTTGCATCATCTGCAAACATATTCATGAATGAATTTGCAGACTCTGGTAGGTCATTTACATATACAAGGAACAAAAGTGGCCCTAAAGCTGAACCCTGTGGAACTCCACTACTAACTCTTCTCCATTCAGACAATGAGTGTCTTATTCTAACCCTCTGTTCCCTTCATTCTAAGTAAGTTTTTATCCATTCCAAGACATTTCCACTTATTCTAGCCATTGATTGCAGCTTTCTAATAAGTCTCCCATGTGGAACAGTGTCAAACGCTTTCTGGAAGTCTAGGAATATGTAATCTGCCCAGCCCTCTCTTTCCTGTAAGATTCGGCTTACCTCATCATAAAATTCTAATAAGTTTGTTACTGTTGATCTACCTTCTCTGAAGCCATGTTGCCTCACTGACAAAAAGTTGAAGGATTCCAAGTGAAGAGAGATATGTTTCCTTAGTAGTTTCTCCATAACTTTGCAAACTATGCTGGTCAAGGAAACTGGTCTATAGTTCAGAGCCATGTCCCTCCTTCCCTTTTTGAAGATAGGTATCATGTTTGCTTGTTTCCAGCATCTTGGAATTTCCCCTGACTCTAGTGACTTTTTAAATATGATACTTAGTGCCACTGATATTGAGTTTGCGCATTTTTTAAGTACATGAGGGGATATGTCATCAGGACCTGTAGCTTTATGAACATGCCTATGCATGTAATATTAATTATATTATATTGGTAAAGGATTTAATCTTGAGATCGTTTGTAGGCCTCTACCGAAGCCGTGTTAGGATTTCCGAATTTAGGGGGGTTATGATATAGAAGGTTAATAACATAATAGGAAATCCTCCACAGCTTTTTGTCCTTCGAACCGGATGAGAATTGGTGTGGTAATGGTGAAAATAGTGTAAATTTTAGATAAACTCCAGCCTTGTTGAAGAAAGAAATTAGAATGTATAAGCTCTACAGTTAAATCATCCATATTTCAGCTATAGAAAATGCATTGCATGTATTTGGGTGAATATTGCGAACATAACTGAAAATTAAGTAGCTGTTGAAATAAATAAGAGTATCGTTTTTCCCGAGTGGATAAAGTGCTTGTCTTTTGTGGAAATGAAATATACTTTTGTGGTTAATCGTCTACTAAGTAAATTAAATATTAGTGCCCAATTTATGCTGGGAGAACAGTGGCTATTAGTTGGAAGTTTGCGTGTTTACATATTTCCCATTGGACGATGGTAAAAGTTGTATTGACTCGTTTGTTTACGTAAATAAACAGAAGTTTGTGACCCACCTACTGCTGGGTGCACAGTATCATTTATTGGAGGACCAGTGTGTGTTACATTACACTTTCCATTTACTGTTGCTGACTTAACAATGTCGTTTAGTTGATGACTAGTGTGCTTTTCACTTTGAGGATTGGCGTCATTATTGACGAAATTGAATAACTGTATGTTATTATCTTGAGATTTTGGAAGATTGTCTTTTGATACTCTTTATGGAGTGAAAGTTTGTGGCATTGTGGAAGTATAAAGAAGATCGTGGTTTCTTTGATAACATAATTACATCAACTATTTGTTTGTTGTTCTCTTATGTTCTATGTACTTTCTCAAAATGCACTTGATTGTATTTTGAGTCACATTCATAGTGAGGTTTTGGGATCACCGTTACGTTTAAGTTTGAATGGTGGTGTTGAATTATTTTTCTCCTTGGTGTTGTGTGGTTCTTTCATTTTTCTTTTTTACTATTGTAGAATTTTGTTTTTATGTGGTTGAATTGATTTGGAACTTCATTGTTGACTGTTCTGAAAACAACATGGAAACCTGGCAGTCACAGGAAATCATAGAAAAATTCGATGAATAGAGTTACCTGGATAAGTTGATTGCTATGGGTGAGAAACACAGCTATTCCCCAGAATCGACGCTCCTTGAATGGGCTCATAACAAGATCGCTAAACGCCGAGCCCAGCTGGAGAGAAAAGCACGCAAACAGGAACAGGTGCAAGAGAAACGAGAAAGCTAAGAAGCTCAACGTGAGCATGACCGGGCAAAGGCACAAGCACAACGCGAACATGAGCTTGTGCTCGCTCGGCTTTTTGCGGGAATCCCAGACAGTGGTGCTTCACCTGGAAATGTGGACCAGCCTCGTGAGAGGCCCCCCCAATACAGAAATACGAGGACGATGGAAAGCAACCGCTCGATACTTACATCTGCTCTTTTGAAAGTCTTGTCACCGCTAATGATGGCACAGAGGCTGAGAAGAGTCGTTGGCTGCTCGCCTCCATGCCACCCTGTCTGCTCGCCCTGATTAATGAACCGATCACGGGCAACTGAGGGACTATGAGAAAGTTAAACGCACCTCCTTGCCCAGCAGAACATTTTGCCAGCTGAGTGTCATGCTAGGTTTGTCTCCGCTTTCCCATTGAAGGTGGAGAACTGTAGTGCCTTTGGAAACCAAAAGGCTCGCCTCTTTGATGATTGTGTGCAAGTTGCAAAGTGTCCTCTAGAGAAGTGGCATCCATTCTTGATTTTTGATTCAATTGCCAATGACCTCCCTACGGACGTTCTTGCCTATGTAAGTTCCCAGCTTAAGGATGAGATCAACTTTGAGAAAAGTTTATCCGATGTGGATGAGTACCTCCAGCACAACCATCCTGGAGTACGTCTCTGCAACCTTATGAGGGCAAGAAGGGCCGATCCCAAGTCTTGTCCCCAGTTTTATCTCCCTCACTGCAGGCCATGATTCTCACCGGAAAGAAGATCACAGAAATGGGACGCACAAAGGCCCTTCTCAGAACTTTAATCATTCAGCTCATCCTCCTCACACTCCTAAGCCTTATTACTGCCATGCACCCACACTCAAGAAGGACGACTCGGTAAGACCTAAGCTCAGCAGTTAAGAGGCAAGGGCAACAACTCTACTCCACCTTCCCAGGGATTTCAGCTGAACTCTAAGAGCCACCGCACTCCCTCTTGCAGCGGCGGCCTGCATAACCGTCTCGCCACTCACTCGGCCCGTGCCATAGAAACAAGGCCAGAAAGGGTCACCGAGGATAATTACGAGGACCTACCATACAAAGTTGCCAATGTGCAATTCACCTAACATGATGATCCTGAGATGGTCCCAATGCACCTAGGAACCATAAATGGTGTGGAAGCTAAGATAGCCCTCAGCACAGAGGCCAGTGGCATATTTGTTGATGAGAGATTCGTCAGGGATGAAGATTTCACCTTCAAGGTCGTTCGTGTGCGGGTTGCTGAAGGAGAACCTCAAATACGATGCTGCTGTGTCATTGACCTGGATTGCAAATACTACAAGGGGAAAGCCCCAGCTGTGGCATTGATTGGGCCTATGTACCCTGTCTTGCTGGGTAATGTACAGAACCTAGCTCCTATCTACCAGGCCGATCTCTACCATAAGGACATTTTTCAGTGAAACATCCCTCAGGTGAAGTCACAACAAGCCATTTCAGCAGCAACTACCGGCTCTAATGCAAGGAATTTGGACGATACTCCAACTGACTCCATTGACTCTGCCGCCATTAGTACCCATAATGTGGAATGAGGAGAGTATCCCCCTCCTTTACCAGATGATGCACCTCAATAGCCTCTGAAGTCCCGTCCAGACTTTGCCATACTGTAGCAGGACTGCCCCAGCCTCAAGCGCTGGATGCAGCAGGCCAATGAGGGAAGAACCTTTTCGGTGAGAGGAGGAGGCCAGATCACTTACGCCCTTAAAGATGGAGTCCTTCGTAGGCATGTGACTAAAGATGTCACTCCACCTCTATCGTACTGGTACCGAAAGTCTCCATGGGCATAACTAAGCTCTCAACAAAGCCATTTTCCAAGGTTGCTATTGACATATAGGTCCTATTAAGCCAGTTTTGTCCACCTAAAAAAAAAAAAAAGTAAAACACATTTTGCAAGTATATAACCAAGCTGAAATACATATGTAAGTAAGATAAAAATAAACAAGTACAGTATTAAAGATATACAGATAAACAAAAAAATAAACAAAATAACTCACTCTATGTATGGTGGACAACAGGTGTGTGTGTCTTAGAAAATGGAAGCAACATTCAATATGAGAAAAATCGTGTCCAAAAAAGATGAATAAAAAGTTAAATGTTTGCTCTCAGAAAGCAGTGGTGCAGCACATATTGCAATACTTACAGGCCCAAATATCTTTCAAAAGAAACTAAGTATCGTGCTTACTCGGTTTCACTCTATAACAGAGAAAGAGGTTTTATTTTGCAACTGCAAGCAGAGTGACTTGTCTCTTAAAGGAATACATATTCACAAGCATATTCAGAACTAGTTACATTTATCACAGAGACTAAGACAAGCAGTAACTCTCTGACTGTTGCCATCTTTAGGGTTGCTAATCTGTGCAGTCTACCATAAAAGACTTGAGTATTGGCAGTGAAACCACCTGAAGTAAACACAACAATCTTAAAGGAAAAGCAGCTCTTAAAAATTCCTGAATTGGTAGCTCACAAGAGAGAGAAGTGCATATTCATGGCTTTCCACGGAGATGTAAGTTCATTTCTCTTGGCGGCATATGAATACACTGATTCTGTAGCAGTTATTCTTGCTGAAGCGGCAAAAATATTTTTGCTTTATCAACATATCAAAATATGATGGACGGTATCATAATTCAGCAATAGGAAGTGCTGTAGCAGCAACACTTCTTCATATTTTAGCAAGTTAGCATATGGGCCAGTTATCGAATCACAGCTAAGAATTGGTTCTTCCCAAATAGATGTGGCTATGTGCACAGTTGCTTCAATACAGTTATTATGGGAGATAAAAAGAACATACTGGTTCTCACAGACATTGCAAGGACTGCAATATACCTTTTCCAATATATGTTGGGTTGGCTGTTTTTCCAAGACTAGAAAATGACATCTCAAACTTCACGATAATGATGTCCGCATTTTCTGTGATAGAGATTTAAAAATCTCAGCTCAGCTTGGAGATTCAATGGTCAAATAATATACCGATGCTGGACATCAGCAATGGCTAACATCGAACACAGTCCAACATCACTTCAGTATTTCGGTCTTGAAAAGGCAAGTAGACTTCTCTTCTTTCACTGGTTGTAATGTAACATCAGCTTTTTTAGGTAAAGAAAAGGAGTCCCCATAGGAAACATAGAGATCTACGATATGTCATTCAATTTCTTTAACAAACTGAGCCAACATCAAACTTCCTCTTTATGGCTTTACACCTCTCTGTTCTCAGATTTCCAGATTTTTTTCTGACCGTTTTATATCTATGTTGTTCTACACAGTTCCATTCTTTCACTTTTCTATTCCTTCTCTTCATCAATGATCTTCTCCATGCCCCATCCTCCCTTCGCTATGCCTTTGCTGATGGTTCTACCCTTATATATCCTCTGCTATCTCTTCAACATCTTCGTCCGCTGCTTAGAATTATTCTTGTATCATTCTACCTTCAACTCTCAACTCCAATTTACAGAGAGCATCTGAATGGGGCATCCAAAATTTTGTGAAATTTTTTATGCCTGCAAAACTCAGTTTCTGGTTGTTTCTTTATTTTCCTTTTCTCCTGACAGCCCTATTGTTTTCAAAAACAACAAAATTTATTTTGTTGGTTCTGCTAACATGCCATAAATTCAGGTAGCGTCTAAATTGTCTTGGAGGAATCACTTAATTCAAATTGCTGAAGCTTCATCTGAAAAATTAGGGGTTCTATTTTTTTTTTTTTGCTAAAAATCTATAAAAATCTGCTTATAATACTGCTCTCACATATGAAGTGCTTCATCAATTACTTAGTGCTTCGATAGAATTGAGTCTAAGTCCATTGGACTCATAAGCGATCTTGCTCTTACTTCTAATCTCATTTTTCTTTCTCTTTGCTGGAAGGTGACGTTTTTTTCTTTTTCAGTACTACTTCCATAACTGGCTGGTTGCATTCCAACCCCTGCTGACAAGACTATGCAGCACATGCCAAGTGGCCTCATCGCACAGCTATTCTTTGAAAATTTGTAGCTGGTGAATCGGTCGGTGCAGTGACAGCTTCTTGTCTTCCACTTCCAGAGACTGTGCCTGCTTCTGTCTTCCTAGCTCTTATGACCTTCCTTCTTTCAAAAGCTGAGCTATTATCTATAACTATCTCATGGCCTAATCCTGCCACATTTCTAGATCTTCATTGCTTTGACTAGTCATTCAGCCTTTCTCTTATTATTGTTTATCGTTCTCTTATTTCTGCCTTGTACTTAAGCTGCTATTTTTTCTTCTTCTTCAATGCTTTCTTGGTGCCTTGGCCTAATGAGGGCAGTTTTCTTTGCCCGGCCCTGTTTCATGCTCGTAAAATAAGCTACACTTATCTGCCCTTCACATCTGACAAGTTACAATACTCCCATTTGTTTTCTTCGCGCTCAGGCCGATGAAGGTAGATTAATTTTTTTTTGGCCCGTCCTGGTGTCACAATCACTAAAAAAAGACTGTACCGAATGTGTGCAAATACTCTTCAGTTTTAAAGCTTGAGGTTGCCCTCTGTTTTGATATCAGGAATATGAATGGTACGAAAACAATTCCCCTGAGTAGTTGCTAAAACGCAGAAAACACTAAGTGGTCTAAATTTTCTCTCTGAAGTAAAGAGACTCATAGCATGATGAGATTATAGAACAATATAGATCACAAAAAGCTGAATAGTACTGGCGAACAAGAGCATTAAGTTCGTAACATAATTTGGTGTTTTATTGTCAAGTTTATTCGTGAAATAAAATTCATTCTATTTTTTTTTTTAGCTAAAACTTTAGTTCATTTAGGGATGGCAATTCGTGTCGTTTGCAATATGCAGTCCGTATTATGTATAGAAATAGCATAATGTAAGTTCAGACAGGTAGCACATGGCACCTCTTTTCACAGCAACCACTATACCCCTCAGATATCTATTCTATATACAAGAGTTATGATCCGTGGCTCAAGTGGTAGCGTCCGCGACTCTGAGGCGTCAGGTCGAGGGTTCGCGCCCCGTCACGGTCTGAGGTTAGCAAGGGCATGCACTCAGGGTAAGGATTACATCTGCCAAAACAAGTCCTTCGCAAGGAGGCAACCGTCCCAGCCCTTGGTAGAAAAGGGAGTCCGTGACGTAAAACCGGAACATACAAGAGTTATGATCCCCCTTCTTAGAGGGTGGCCTAGACAAAGCAAAATCTTGACTCTTTGTGGGAGATTATACAAGGAAATGGATTCTTAGTCCCCTCGTTTCGCCCCATTTTGCCTTGATCCTAAGGCAACAACGTACAAGTTAAGCAAAAAGAAATATTTTCTGTGCATAGTTTATTTGTTTTATGTATCGTCGTTTACAAAATTTGGGTTTTCAGTGCCGTCGCTGTGATTTTCCAAGCCTCTCCGATGCCAGTCTTCTACTTCACTGTCTCGATGCTGCTTCCCGTTACTATGCTCTGAGACATTGCTAAGTTTGTGCTCCTTTACTTGTGTCTCTGAAAGTGGAAGGAAAAACTGTGGTACAGATTTTTTGGCAGACTTTTTTAAGGATATTTGGATACTAGAAAGAAGTATTTACATCTTGTGAGGCCAGAGTTTTGGGGAATAAATTAATAGGGTAAGAACTCCATGATAGTGTGCTTTTCTAGTGTACCAATGTAAATGTTTTTAATACGTCTATTGAAGATCGTGTACTACTACTACTACTACTACTACTACTACTACTACTACTACTACTACTACTAATAATATATATATATATATATATATATATATATATATATATATATATATATATATATATATATATATATATATATATATATATATATATATTCCTTTTTTGATGTCGGCTACCCCCCAATTAAAGGGGGAAACAGCCAAGGTATATATATATATATATATATATATATATATATATATATATATATATATATATATATATATATATATATATATATATATATTTCATTATGTACACTGTAACGAAATTTCATATAAATAGTTATTAATATATTTGTATTTTACATATTTGCAAAAGCGTCATGATTAAGTATATCTCACCTTTGATGGCATCTCCGACTTTCTTCTTGGCTTTAACAATATGAAATGAAAGCCAGATGAAGAAAATGGCAGCAAATGCATTCATTAAGATAACGACAGTCATTGAATACAAAAGTGCCTTTGGAAAAAAAAATGCGACTGTTAAAAATAGAAAGAAATAGTAATTGTCTAATGCGGTCCAAATTTGTATCTGACATTAATAATCTATGGGCCAATGTTTATGCCAAAGATAATGTGCATGGATATTGAAAAATATCATGCATTGTCAACAAACTATATTTATTGTTTACATTCAAGATATGGTGCCGTTTAAGAAAAGAAGCATATCTTGGAGATTCATATCTTTTATGAAAGAGCTAGGCTACCAAATGAGCTGTCGTTGGACACGCACGATACATGAGTGCCAACGATCTTCTTTCCGTAAGCAATTTCTATTCTGTTTATATATATATATATATATATATATATATATATATATATATATATATATATATATATATATATATATATATATATATATATATATATATATATATATATATATATATATATAAATTATTTTTTTTATTAGAGTAACTTAAGAGTTCAAAAAGCAGAACTGAGATATTAAAAGCAAAACTTTGAATTTCAGATTTATCTCCTAATACGCAGAAATGCCAATAGCCTAGTACAGAATAACGAATACCTTAAATTGAATGTAATCGTCATCGGTATACGGTGATTCTGTTGGAACTGTTAGTGCCTCAGTACTGTAAGCTGTTGAAAATGATGGCATCGATGTTGTTGTCAGGGGATGCTCTACTTTTATCAGAGGTTTAAATGCTTCTGCAATCTGAAAATAATAAGAGTATTCAGATTATAATTGTAAAAATTGCTGCATTTATTTGAAAATGTGAGTTGAATCAGGAGAGGAGAGCTTGAGATTAAAGAGTATTTTTATATTAAAAATTGTTTAAAGGAAAGCAGATATTATGAGTATTTCTAGCATAGTCTTAAATTATACATTTTAGAAAAAAACTGTAAAAGTTAGGGACTCACCAATCCCATAAAATAGGGGCTCCCGGCATCCCCAAAGGCGTGGGACGTTAGAATTAATAGTGCGCTGGCTGATGATCTTCTTGTGGGAATTACGGTGTACTGATAGATGAAAAAAAGTTATATATATATATATATATATATATATATATATATATATATATATATATATATATATATATATATATATATATATATATATATATATATATATATATATATATATATATATATATATATATATATATATATATATATATATATATATATATATATATATATATATATATATATATATATATATATATATACCAAAGCCTTTATTCCCCCATATAAGGGAGGTGGCTGAGTCAAAGAAAACATTTTGTCTTTTTGTGGGAAGCAAATACAGAGGAGGGGGATTCCCAGTCCCCTCGCTCCGCCCCAATTAGTCAACTTTTACGAAAAGCAGGGGAACACGGAGGAAGTATTCTTCCACCTCTCCCTCAGGGGGCTAAATAATATATAAATTAAATAAATTAACACAAAGTAATAAGGAAATATGTATAGAAGTAAGTAGAAAAAGATTTAAATATATATAAAAATAAATAAATAAACTGATTAATTAAGTAAAAAATTAACACAACAGTAAATAATAATAATAATAATAATAATAATAATAATAATAATAATAATAATAATAATAATAATAATAATAATAATAATAATAATACACTGATATCTCAACACTTTGCAGGTAATATGCAGTTATATATTTTTTTTAATTTTATATTAAGATTCATTTGCATAGTTCAATGCTGGTACCATCAAATTTACAGCGGATATATCACAAAAGAACAACAAAACGTTTACCCAACTCCAATCAGACTGGATAAGAGCTACGGAACTTATTTTAATTCATTCTTTTTTAAGATTGTGACACAAGGATGGGCCAAAAAAAAAAAAAGAAAAAAAAATCTACCCTCATCGGGCCAAGGCACGAGGAAAGCATAAAGAGAAACAGAGATGAGAAGTATTGTGACTTGTCAGACGTGAAGAATTAATGAGAGATGTGTAACGAATACTCGAGAATATTCGGCGTTGATGTAGTCATAGAAAAAGACCCGTAACTGAAGGAAGACTTAACATCGAACTGTCCTGGCGAGTCCTATTTGAGCTTATATATATATATATATATATATATATATATATATATATATATATATATATATATATATATATATATATATATATATATATATATATATATATATATATATATATATATATATATATATATATATATATATATATATATATATATATATATATATATATATATATATATATATATATATATTAATAACACTGAACTGTTAACATACAATCTAAAATGGTAGGAAAAGCCCATTAAATAAAACAACGAAAAAAATACATATAAAACGTACTTATTAATTTCGTGACCTTAACTGGTCAACTCCTCAAAGTACAATGGCAATTGGACTTTGAGAAGGTGACCAGTTAAAGACACGAAATTAATAAGTACTTTTTACATATATTTTTCGTTGTTTTATTTAATGGGCTTTTCCTACCATATATATATATATATATATATATATATATATATATATATATATATATATATATATATATATATATATATGTGATTACCTAATTGTGATTACCTAATTGTGTTTACGGGAAAGAGCCCGTGTGTGTGTGTGTGTGTGTGTGTGTGTGTGTGTGTGTGTGTGTGTGTGTGTGTGTGTGTGTGTGTAACCAACAAGCACTGATATGCATGATATATTCAGTCGTTTATTTCTAGGAGGGACATGTTCATGTGTTTAAACTTCATAAGAAATTAAAGTGGTGATAGTGAGTTTGACAGCAACGGATATGAAAGATTGGATTTTGTATGAAATATTTTCTCTTTCTCTCTGAATAGTTACTGCCCTTCGCAATCTTAGTCCAAGAACACTTATGTAACATCACTTATATCGTTTAAGTGAGTAAGGTATACATACACTCTGGTTTCTTTTGCTAAATTTATATAAAATCCAAGCAATACACTTTTGTGCCAATTTGGACATTTGACCCTTCTCTGTTAGAAATAACTTGAAATAGCCAAGTAAGAAGTAGGGGTCTTGTTCAGATGGCAATCCCAATTCTCTTTTGAATGATTGCTTTTGATTGTACATGGGCTTCTCTTCAAAATTACGTTCTTGATCCTTCTGTAAATCATGTTTTCTCATTTTGTGTATTCTACATGCATTATGAGGACAATCTTCAGTAGGATTAGGTGGCTGTCTCACAATGCCAAATTAAATTATAATAAAAACATCAGACCGCAGCATCCTAAACATACAGTGTGGCTTTAGATCATCAATGTGATGACATGCCATTCTTTCTGTTTAATATTTAATGTTGGAACTTTATTCTAAGGGAAAGTCTTTCTTGCCCCATATTATCTTTCATCCTTTAAGAGATAGGTTGGTCAGTTTTTTATTTTTTATTTTACTCATATTGACATTTTACTTGTTTTCTCGGTTTAGATTTTTTTTCATCTTGTATTATGATTATTTAAATAATTAAATTCTTTCATCCTTTTCATGCCAAAAGGAAAATCAGTATTGATAAGATTGTCCTAATTTTATATAATAAATACTCTATTTTTTATATAAATAAAATATTCCCTTTGGATTTCAAGGGCTTGTACATCATGTTTTCTCATATGCTATATTCTACATGCATTATGAGGACAATCTTCAGCAGGATTAGGTTACTGTCTCACAAAACCAAATTAAATTATGATAAAAACATCAGACGACAAGCATCCTATCCATACTGTGTGGCTTCAGATCGTCTGATGTAATGGCTTTCTTTCTGAATACTACTTGACATTGGAACTTTATTCCAAGGGCATGTCTTTCCTGCCCCATAGTTTCATTCATCCTAGAAGAGATAGGCATATCAGCTTGTTTACTCATTTTAACATCTTACTTATTTTCTCTGCTTACATATTTTTTTTACCTTTTATTATAATTATTTAAATAATTTAATTTTTTTATTTTTTTTATTTCCAAGGAAAAATCAGTATTGTTAAGATTTCCCGAATTATACATAATAAACAAATAAAGATAACTATGCATTTCCGGAATACCACAAGAATCACTTTCAGATGCAGTGAATATCCATCCACTTGCTTCATTGATATCTTCACTTCGTGCAACTAATCTGAATACTTACTAGCATCATATCTGTTACGATGGACCAGTTGAGGTTTTGGAAGAGCTGACCAACAAAGGCGAGAATAATGCCCACTAGAGAATTCTGGTCTGCTAGATAGATTGTAACCAAGAACGTGGGCAGAGCTAATACGATACCAATTGCACATACCAGAGGATCTGCTTTTGGATACCTGCAAGTAATGTATAATATTTTGATATTACACTGATTTACCTAATGCTTACCCAAACGCTTATCAATACCATATTCCTGGATGATATTGTATCAGATCTATTGTAAATCATAATTTTTCATTTCCTTTTAATTCTTACTTCACACGGAGTTTTTGTCCTATATATGAACCAAGGGGGACACCAATCAACCCAGCAGCCATTGAAACAACTCCGAAAAGTATTGGAACTCTGAAATGAGGAATATTAATATAATCGTCAGTTATATGTAAAAAAAAACGCATAATTTTAAAGAAGACATTGGCTGCATCTAACAAAATATTTAACGAGATGATTTCCTGATTTTAAAACAATATTTTATTTTTGCTAAAATTTGCTTTAATTCAGTTTACTCACACGTCTGCATCTACGTTGCTTGAGTCTCCTTGGATGTCTACTCCTAAAGTAATAAAGAGAGGAGCCCACCAAGCCAGTGCACCCATGACAAAGGTAACGAATGTGAAGGCCAAAGTGTTTAGGACAAAGGCTTTGCTGCGTGAAGCGTGAAGAAAAACAATATACTGTATATATATATATATATTATATATATATATATATATATATATATATATATATATATATATATATATATATATATATATATTTATATATATGTATATATATATATATATATATATATATATATATTTATATATATGTATATATATATATATATATATATATATATATATATATATATATATATATATATATATATATATATATATATATTATATATATATATATATATATATATATATATATATATATATATATATATATATATATATATATATATATATATATATATATATATATATATATATATATATTGTATATGGTTACTCCAAAAAATATTTGGCAATATGAAAATTATTATAGTGACCTTGAAGAAAAATGAAACAACTTGAAGTGATCTTTTCCTTTGAATTTTAGCAATCATTCTTTGAGATAAATTGGTTCAAGAATCAGTTTGTAACAAAATATTCCAAGTGAAGGAATATTTAGCAGTTCGGTGAGTAAGGATAACAAATAAATATTGAAAATTAATCAATGGAGTTTTTAAACCCAGAGGAAATGGACATAAAAATACAATATCAAGGACAATTAAGCCTCGATATAACTAAATTGTTATTAAGTAAGGACATGAAATCAGTTTCAATAAAGATTCTGCATACAATATTGGAGTTTTTTTGTGTGTGTGACGGTTGCACATTCATCTCTTTTTCATTAGTATAGTTACTAAAATGAACATAGCACTGTTATTATTTGTATTTGAAAAAAAAATAACATATGTTGCTTTCTTGATATCCTTTAAAGCATATAAGCTTGTCTTATGTAGTACTCACCACAATGAAGTAATTGACAACATGTGTAATCCTATTTGAAAGCAATATGAAGGTATAGTTCCTTCAGTTATTCTAAATTAGCAAGTAATATTGGAAATATTACACGCAATATGTATTTACATACTCCTTATCGGACAAAATTTTGAATGTTGGCTGGGAAAATCTTTAATGATGTGCAGCAACATTTCTTAATGAAAAGAACAAGATAATATAGTCTGAAACTAATGCTAAACATTTTTCCTATTTCCATAGCAATGAATTCGATGGAATATATATATATATATATATATATATATATATATATATATATATATATATATATATATATATATATATATATGTAGTCGCCGTGGCTCAACCCGTAGCGTCCGCGACTCTGAGGCGTCAGGTCGAGGGTTCGCGCCCCGTCACGGTCTGAGGTTAGCAAGGGCATGCACTCAGGGTAAGGATTACATCTGCCAAAACAAGTCCTTCGCAAGAAGGCAACCGTCCTAGCCCTTGGTTGAAAAGGGAGTCCGTGACGTAAAACCGGAACTCTCATATATATATATATATATATATATATATATATATATATATATATATATATATATATATATATATATATATATATATATATATATATATATATATGAAAGTTTATTTCTTAACTTTCAAATGATCAAAAATTAATCCAAGAAAGATTATTAGTGGATTTCTAGATATACTTTAAGCATGTATATATTCTGTGTAGGAAGACATAAAATATAAGCATGGCGAGAGAGAGAGAGAGAGAGAGAGAGAGAGAGAGAGAGAGAGAGAGAGAGAGAGAGAGAGAGAGAGAGAGAGAGAGAGAGAGAGAGAGAGAGAGTCGTGTAGTATATGTTTATTAACTTCTTCTACCGTGCATTTAATGTCAGGTACTTTATCGTTTAGAATTTAGGCTGTTATGTAGTTCATGGATAAGCAATTTATCACGAAAAATACAAAGCATATCTGAACCTATCTATGGACTTAATGGTGATATTTGGAAGATAAACTCGTGGTTCAAAGTCAGCAAATACTCTGTGACACAAAGAAGACAATAATAGATTTCCTGTTGTCATACCAAAACTGTTTTGGAGCTCATGAAGAATTGGACCCTGAAATTTTTATAGGTCCTAATTGCTCGGTTTGGTTAGTTTACTCAGCTTAGCTTAGCTTATTTATTTATTTATTTTTATTAGATTGTTTACATAATTTAATATTTTGTGCTAAGTCAGGTCCCGATGCTTCAGGAGCTCCACGTTTTTTCCTTTTATTCTCTAGTTATGTCTTTGGAAGTGACATTAGAATAGAAAATACTTTCCACAGAGAGATCTAGGAGTAAACATACTGGCAGATTTGTCTCCGGAAATGCATATAAATGGCATAGTAAGGGCAGCATATGCATGCTTAGCAAATATAAGGGTAGCCTTCAGGCACATGGACAAGGAAAGTTCAGTAATATTTATGTAAGCTATGTGAGGCCAAAACTTGAATATGCAGCCCTCGTTTGGAATCCATACTTGAAAAAGCACATAGTTAAGCTGGAAAAAGTTCAAAGACATGCCCCAAAGCTGATGCCAGAAATACACAATCTCCTTTATGAGGAGAGATTGAGAGAATTAAACTTACCACCACTCGAAGCTAGAAGAATGAGGAGGATGTGGTGACGGTTTTTTAATTCCTTCATGGTTATGACAAAGTTGATAGGGATCGATATATTGATATGACTGGAACTAGAATTAGAAGTCATAGTTTGAAGCTTCGTAAGAAATCTCCTTTGCAGGATGTAAGAGATTACTTTTTTAGTGTAAGAGTAGTTGGTAATTGGAATTGGCTAGGCAAAGTGGCAGTTAATGCTAACTCAATCCATAGTTTAAGGACAAGTATGATAAGTATCACTATGTACAAAAATGGAAGGGACCAAGAGACGGGGAGTTACGAGCATGGTGCTCTTTCCCGTAAGCACAACTAGGTAATTGCAGTTAGGCATTGACACCTACATTGCGTACAAGGGAATTTCCTACACCAACATGTACTGGTGCCAACGAGGGCCAGGGGTGGGGATGAGCCATCGCTGCTTGATCTAGTATTCACAGATGATGTGTTGGATATTGAAAAATTGAGCATGAACCACCAGTTGGAAAGAGTGACCACTGTGTGTTGTTGATGGAGTATAGCATCGAAAATGTTCTGCCTGAAAGTAGAGGCACTGAGGACATGAGGAGGAACTATCCAATAGGCAATTACATCAAAATTAATAAGATTTTTGCAGTTATTGACTGGAGGACCTTTTTTAACAAAATATCTGTACAAGAAATGTACGACATCTTTTGTGAGGATAGTAGATTGTTTTATACCTTGCAGCAAAATAGGAGTTATTCGTGCCGGAGAAAATTGGTTTAATAATGAGTGTAAGAGATCTAAGGAGTGGAGAGACAAATGCTGGAAAAGGTATAGGAAGAGATAAAGCATAAATGCCTGGCAAACTTATAAAAGAGCAAAAAATGATTACCAAAGTAAAAGAAGAGAGGCAGAGAGAGACTATGAAAGGTATATCACCAGGAAGTCTAAAGAAAATCCTAAATTTTCAATAGCTTTATCAGAGGAAAACTGAAGGTCAAAGAACTGGATTTAAAGCTCAAGAAGCGGATGGAAGTATCACTGAGATGAATGAAGAGATCTGCAAAGAATTGAACAAGGAGTTTCAATCAGTATTTACAGCAGAAAATACCCCACCCTTTGAAATTACAAATATAGGAGCTCATGGGATGGTATTAGAGAACATCACCTTTTGGCCACAAAGGAATGCAAAGTGCTGATGCAGTTAGATGCCCATAAAGCTACAAGTCCAAATGATATATCTCCCTATGTACTTAAGAAATGCGCTAAATCAATATCAGCGGCACTATGTATCATATCTGAAAAGTCGCTGCTATCTGGGGAGATTCCAAGATGTTGGAGACAAGCAAACGTGGTACCTATTTTCAAAAAGGGAAGGAGGGGTACAGCTTGTTAAGCATAGTTTGCAAAGCTATGGAGAAACTATTAAGGAAATATATCTCTCTTCACTTGGAATCCTTCAACTCTTTGTGAGTGAGTCGACATGGCTTCAGAGAAGGTAGATCAACAGCAACAAACTTATTAGAATTTTATGATGAGGTAAGCCGGTTCTTACAGGAAAGAGAGGGCTGGGCAGATTGCATATTCCTAGAATTCCAGAAGGCATTTGATACGGTTCCACTTGGGAAATTTATTAAGAAGCTGCAAGCAATGGCAAGAATAGGCGGAAATGTCTTGGAATGGATAAAAACTTACTTAGAAGGAAGGGAACAGAGGGTTAGAGTAAGGCACTCAGTGTCTGAATGGAGAAAGGTTAATAGTGGAGTTCCAAAGGGTTCAACTCTAGGGCCACTTTTGTTCCTTGTATATTAAATGACCTACCAGAGTCTTTAAATTAATTTATGAATAAGTTTGCAGATGATGCAAAGATTGCGAAGAAACTAAGAGACGAGAACAATGGTAGAGAACGTCAGGAAGACGTAAATTGTCTGCATGAGTGGTAAAAAAAAAGTGGCAATTGAAACTCAATGCATTTAGATGTAAGGTAATGAGAATGTTTACAAGTGCAAGAAGTCCCATGCTTGAATACTCAATAGTAGGAGCAGAACTTCAAGAGACAGAGACTTAGAGAGATCTAGGAGTAAACATACTTTTTTTTTTAAACCTTTATTTCCATTACAATACGATGGGTATTCGTCAGCCGGGGCAAGCCCCAACCCTCCACTGTGGTGCCCAACCACAGCAGTTCCTGCCAGTAAACAGCTTAAACTCTCGGTCTTGGGCGGGAACCCATCTTTCAACCTCGTGAATGCGAAGCCAGTGCGTTACCACTGTACTAGCCACTGTACTGGTAGATTTGTCTCTGGAAATGCATACATATGGCATAGTAAGGGCAGCATATGCTTTCTTATCAAATGTAAGGGTAGTCTTCAGTCACATGGACAGGGAAATTCTCAAGAAATATTTATGTAACTTAAGTGAGGTCGAATCTTGAATATGCAGCCCCCTTTTGGAATCCATGCTTGACAAAGCACATAGTTAAGCCGGAAAAAGTTCAAAGACATGTCACAAAACTGGTGCCAGAAATACCCAATCTTAGTTATGAGAAGAGGCTGAAGGAATTAGACTTACCATCACTCGAAATTAGAATAATGAGGAGGGGTATATTGTCGGTTTTTAAAATCCATATCCAGAGTGGATATGGATCCATATTTTGATATGGCTGGCACTAGAACTAGAAGTCATAGTTATAGTTTAAAGCTTCATAAGAAAACTTCTTTGCATTATGTAAGGAAGTGGTTTTTTATTCCAAGATTAGTTGATGATTGAAATTGGCTAAGCGAGGAGGTTGTTAATGCTAATTCAATCCTTAGTTTTAAGGACATGTGTGATAAATATCACTAAGTACAAAAATGGAGGCGAGCAGGAGACGGGGAGTTACGAGCATGGGGCTCTTTCCCGTAATCACAATTATATATATATATATATATATATATATATATATATATATATATATATATATATATATATATATATATATATATATATATATATATATAATTGCATGTTAGCTAGCTTCAGTTTAATATATGATTATAAGTTTTTCCATTCTGTATTTTATTTACTTTCTTATATAATGGTCCTCTAAATAATGTATTATTTAAGCAGAATAAGCTAGTTAAGATCCTTGCATATTAGTCATTAAAGATGGTCATTATATTGAAATGAACATTAAAGTGGCATAGTATGACTCTGTATTAATAATATAAAGAAATTCTAGTGTCCTGATTGTTTTTGTTTTGATTACTTCTTATGACAGAGGGACCCTGCTGTTCATCATCTCAATCGTGTCTTTTCACTCTTTCGCCGTCAAAATATTGAGGACAAAGAAGAAAAAATTCCCTGGTGTTTCGTTACTTTGTTGTTTTGCAAAATGTTGTCAACAGATGGCACTAATGGCGTATGACGTCACTGACTTGTCCGCACCTATTCATTGTTTTTTTTTTTTTTTTCTATTACTATATGGGTTTGCTGTATTCTTTGCCAATTGCGTGCTGCTTTGCTTTATTTCAGCTGTAGGAGTATTTTGCTTTAGATATGGTAGATAAAGATAGTGTTATTGTCAACATGTTGTGTTAATACTTGAGAAGATGGACATAATTCGGTGAAGTAAAAACAAAGAACGTTCTGTTGATATCGCTTACTCTATTTGTGAGCCACCCACAACTATCTGTAGTATTATTAAAGAATGCCGAAGTTTTGAAAACAAAAAAGCTCAATTAATGTCACAACATGCTGATATTTACAAAACTTGTTATCAGAGTGATTGGATGGTGAAACTGGAGAGACTTCTGATGGCACGGATTGAAGTTAAATGTCTGCAACGCTCCTATGACCATAGCTATTGTACAGGAGAAGGCTCTGAGTCTTTACGGAATTCTTAAAGGGGAAATGGTAAAGGAGGATTAAGGGATGGTAAAGGAGGATTAAAGGAGAAACCCTTAAAGGCTACACGTGGATGGTTCCACCGTTTTTAGAAATGTCATGCCCTGAAAACTACATTTTTCACGAGACCATGGCTTGATGATCCTGTCACACCATCAACCTCCTGCACCCCATGGACTTCCTGTTCTCCTCCATCCTCATCCCCTCATACATGTACTGTACTACGTTTTTTCCTTTATTTATGCAGTATTATTATTTAATTTAATTTTCATTTTCTTTTCCTTTATTGCTATTTCTAATTTATATTTACATATGTTTATGTATAACTATTCATTTTCAAGCGGTTTGTAATCTAAGTAAATATATAGATGTGGGATGGCCGGTCCCTGTTAGATCCTATTTATAGCTTTGTTGTGTAGTGGCATAGTGTATTTTCTTTCTTTATTTGGAGTGTTGTAGTGGTATGATATATGTCTTCTCTATTTATATATTAATGTATTTATTAATTGATATATATATATATATTTTTACTGTATTTATTAATAATTTTGTTGTTGTTGTAAAGTGATCCCTTAATTTTGCTTCTTGTCATAACGAACTGTACATTGTATTGGTTTTCTGTTTTTATGGCAACACTGACTCTGTATTGCCGCCTTTTTCGTGTAGTGTGATATTTTTGGTCTGTTCATTTTCGATACATAAAAATTGATTCATAATTATGACTTTGGCCTATTTTGTTACCTTAAAATGATATTGTGGTAATCTTGATATCTTGTCAGACAGAAGTATAGTTGTTCATCGTTTTATTATTAGTCGCCTTTTCACTGTTCCAATTAGCGACAAACAACAGGCACCCCCTGTATATTTCTTATTTTATGTTAAGAGGTAGTTTTAGACCATACAGCGATATGTGGTTTTTGTCGCATAAATGTAAAAAAAAAAAAAAAAAATCACTACCCTTATTTGTTAAGCAGCTGATTATATACAACATGAATACAAGATATCAGTTAGACTACGATCTTTACTTACTGCCTCACTTATTTCAAGAGCTTCAACTACGTCCTCCACAAAATTTTCCTTTCTTCCCTTTGTATTTTTATTTAGAGCTTTTACTTCTTATACTTTTTTGCCCATCCCCCTCATTCAAATTCCTCATCAGAAAGGTCCAAATATTCCTTACTAATATTCAAGGTGGTATTTATCTTCATCTTGAAAGCATTTATACAGACGGTTACTTAGTGTGCTATTTGCATTCTACTGTTTCAAAATATCAATTACAAATGTTTGTTACTTACTTTGTTACTAGGTATTTTAGATCCTGTCTCATAGAAGTGATTTTAAGGTTATGTCCTCCTTCACTTTTGCCTCTCTGTGGCTCTTCCAGAAGAATAGCAATAAGAATTACAGCAATGAAACCCAGCCATGGGGTGACTCGTAGACCCCAACGCCAAACTTCATTCGCCACTCTCTCTTCATCTGTCATGTCGCCACCCACTCCTATGAGCACCACTGCACCCAACATGAAGCCCAGACCTCTATGATGATGATGACAATAATAATAATAAGAACAACAATAATATATTCTTTGTTTAGATACAATACGTATTTGATACTTGCAGAGTGACTGCTAAAAACCACAACAATCTTTCCGTCCTCACTTCTTCTGTCACTTCTTTTCCATTAAAATGTGAAATTCAGATTGATAGCAGCTGCAAATATCCTTTCTTCTAACTCTATTTGTCAATTTATGTTACACAAGGAATATGGAGCTTGGAAACCTTTTCCTTTCCACCAGCAGTATTACATTAAGTTGCCTCATGTGGCTTACAGGACAAACAAAAACAGAATGACAGTAATGATATTGGTATTCATAATTTTCATCATTATTGCCTTAGTTATCGTGTTATTTGTTTAGCTACTTATTATATTATATACTTTACTTACGCCCCAGTTGGTATTGCAAAATTGAAGATAGCCAGCATTCTTGACCGCATATCACCCACAAAGAGATCCGAGATAATTGTGGGAGCATTGGTAGTGTAGCTAGCCTCTCCTATTCCCACCAGACATCGAAACACCAAAAACCATCCATAATTCTGAAACAGGTAAAATACATGAAACATTGTATCCCCTGGCCAGGACTCGAGCCTTAGACACATAATTGGTGTGCCAAGGCGCTGCAAACTATACCAAAAGGGGTCTAAAAGAAGAACAAACCTCTCAGTTAACCTCTAAGCTAGGGAATTAACACAGTATTCTGAATGCTTTTTTGTTCATTTTTCTACTTTCCAACCTCAATCGTGGCTTTGTGTTTGCATTTAATTCAAATTTCATGTTAAATAGGCATCAATAATGATCAAATAAACACATTAGCATATGTGAAAGCATGAAACACATTTTGGCCCTTGTCAGTGAAAATATGAAGCAGCATATTTTGCCCCTGGCTGGGACACTAACTTAGGACACATAATCAGTGTGCCATCCAACTTAAGAATGTTCCAGCTCTTACTTCTAATCTAAATTCTCTTTCTTTTTGTTGTAAGGTGTAAGCTTTCTTTTATCGGTACTACACCCATGACTGCTCTGACGAGCTGGCGAGTTTCATCCCTCCCCTGCCGGTGAGAACGTGTAATTACCTAATTGTTCTTACGAGAAAGAGCCCCAAACTCGTAACTTCCCATCTCATGATCGGTTCCATTTTGTACTTAGTGCTACTTATAATACTTGTCCTTAAAACTATGGATTGACTCAGCATTAACTACCTTCTCGCTTAGCGAATTCTAATTATCAACTACTCTTACACTAAAAAAAATACTTCCTTACATCCTGCAAAGAAGTCTTCTTATGAAGCTTCAAACTATGATCTCTAGTTCTAATGCCAACCATATCAAAAAAATGATCCCTATCCACTCTGTCATAGCCATGAAGGGGAATTTAAAAACTTTCATCATATCCCCCCTCAATCTTCTAGCTTCGAGTGATGGTAAGTCTAATTCCCTCAGCTTCTCATCTTAACTGAATTTGCATATTTCTGGCACCAGCTTCGTGGCATGTCTTTGAACTTTTCCTGCTTGACTATGTGCTTTTTCAAGTATGGATTCCAAAAGTGGGCTGCATATTCAAGCTTTGGGCTCACATAGGTTACATAAATATTTCTGAACATTTCCTTGTCCATGTGCCTGAAGGCTACCCTTACATTTGATAAGAAAGCATATACTGTTCTTACTATGTCATATATATGCATTTCTGGAGACAAATAGGCCAGTATGTTTACTCCTAAATCTCTCTAATTCTGTCTCTTGAAGTTCTACTCTTGCCACTGGGTAATTAGGCCTAGGCCTTCTTGCACATGTACCCATTCTCATTACCTTACATTCTGAAGTATTGTATTTTATTAGCCACTGTAAGTTTCGGTTTATCTCATCTTGAAATTCTAAAAAGTTTGTTACTGTTGATCAACCTTTTCTGAAGCCATGTTGCCTCACTGACAAAAAGATGTAGAATTCCAAGTGAAGAGAGATATGTTTTCTTAGTAATTTCTCCATAACTCTACAAACTATGCTGGTCAAGAAAACTGATCTATAGTTTAGAGCCGTATCCCTCCTTCCCGTTTTGAAGATAGGTATCACGTTTGCTTGTTTCCAGCATCTTGGAATCTCCCCTGACTCCAACGATTTCTTAAATATGATTCTTAGTGCCGCTGATATTGAATTTGCGCATTTTTTAAAGGTTAAAGGTTACCGGTGTTTCAATTCCGATATCCATCTGAGATGCTCCTCAGAACATCAGCCGGGGCAAGCCCCAACCCCCCACTGTGGTGCCCATCACAGCAGTGACCTTCCCAGTAAACAGCTTAAACTCTCGGTCCTGAGCGGGAACCGATCTGTCGACCTCACGAATGCGAGGCCAGCGCGTTACCACTGTACTAGCCAGAAGGGGGTATATCATCAGGACCTGTAGCTTTATGGACATCTAACTCCATCAGCGCTTTGCATATTTCTGTGGCTGAAAGGATGATGTTCTCAAATACTGGCCCATGAGCTTCTATCTCTGCAATTTGAGGGGATGGGGTATTTTCTACTGTAAATACTGATTGAAACTCCTTGTTCAATTCTTTGCAGGTCTCTCCATCTGTCTCAGTGATGCTTCTATCTGCTCTCTTAAGCTTTAAAACCTGTCCTTTTACCTTCAGTTTTCCTCTGATAAAGATATGGAAAAATTTGGGATTTCCTTTAGTCTTCCTGGTGATATCCCTTTCACAGTCTATCTCTGCCTCTCTTCTTTTACTTAGGTAATCATTTCTTGCTCTTTTATAGATCTGCCAGTCATTTATGTTTTTTCTCCTCCTCTGCCTATTCCAGCATTTGTCTCTCCACTCCTTAGCTCTTTTACACTCATTATCGACCCATTTCTCTCTGGCATGAGTTACACCTACTTTGGTGACAGGTATGCAGCAATCTACTATCTTCCCATATTTCTAATTACAGCTGTCGTACATTTCTTGTACAGATATCTTGTAAAATAAGGTCCTCCAGTTAGTAACTGCAAAAAGCTCATTAATTCTGATGTAATTTCCTTTCGGATAGTTCCTTCTCATGTCCTCAGTGCCTCAACTCTCAGGCAGAATATCTTCAATGATATACCTTATCTACAACACACAATGGTCACTCTTTCCAATTGTTGGTTCATGCTCATTTTTTTCAATATCCAACACATTATCTGTGAATACTAGATCAAGTAGCAATGGCTAATCTCAACCCTTGGCCCTAGTTGGTTCCAGTACATATTGGTGTAGGAAATTCCCTTGTATGCAATCTAGGAATCTTGCCCTGAATGAGTCCTCACCACTGTGTAGGTCAAGATTTATCTAATCTATCTCTTTATGATTAAAATCTTCCATACTCAAACTCCTGCATTTTTTTCTCCCATGCAATGTTAACAACTGAGTTTATGATTTCAATTGCACGCCAAGTGTCATGACACTTGAATTATATGACTCCTCCATGACAAATTAAAGGCTATCTGAATTAAGAAGAAGATTTAGTTCGTTGTGTTCAAAGACAATATGATTATCAGAAGGAGAAGAAAATAAAGAAATATCCAGAAACTGTGGGTATTGTGTGGAGATTTGTAACTCGTGGATTGCTCGTGCATTGACTGCTTCTTTCTTTCCACTGTCAGACTCTGGAACTCCTCCTTCTTCTGTCTTCCCTAAATCTTATGACCTTTCTTCTTTTAAAAAGCTGATCTAGTGTCATTTCAGAACATAATTCTGCCATATTTCTCGGTGTTCATTGCTCTGACTATTGTTTCAGCTTGTTTATCATTCTCTTATTCCTGCCTTGCTTCTTGAAAGTTTTCTTGGTGTCAGGATCGATGAGAGCAACTTATTTTGCCTGTTCTTGTGTCATGCTCATAATATATATTTATTAATACTGTACACTTTATTTTATGTGTAGTTAAGTGTCTTAGGCCTAAGTACTGTACAGTACTGCATTTGAATGTATTGCACAGTACTTTTTTTTTTTTTACCAAAACAACTTACGAACTATGCTACTTATGAACGGATTTCTGGAATCTAACTCGCTCATAATTTGGGGTGTATATATATATATATATATATATATATATATATATATATATATATATATATATATATATATATATATATATATATATATATATATATATATATAATGATGAAACAGTGGGGGTACGTCAAAGGAACTTTGCTCTGCTAATGCTGCAGTTGACCCAAGCAATGTTGCGGTGCAGAATTACTGTGACCCCAAGTTGGTATGATTTGAGAGATTAGGAGAATGGGTCTTCTAGTTATTCCGTATGATCACTAACTTACCCGTCTTACAAGGAGAGTTACAGGCAATATATATATATATATATATATATATATATATATATATATATATATATATATATATATATATATATATATATATATATATATATATATATGTATGTATGTATGTATGTATGTATGTATGTGATTACCTAATTGTGCTTACAGGAAAGAGCCCAAAGCTCGTATCTTCCCGTCTCCTGGTCGGTTCCATTGTGTACTTAGTGATACTTATCATACCTGTCCTTAAAACTATGGATTGAGTTAGCATTAACTACCTCCTCGCATAGCGAATTCCAATTATCAACTACTCTTACACTGAAAAAGTACCTCCTTACATCCTGCAAAGAAGTTTTCTTACGAAGCTTCGAACTATGACCTCTAGTTCTAGAGCCAGCCATATCAAAATATCGATCCCTATCCACTCTATCATAACCATGAAGGAATTTAAAGACTGTCACCATATCCTCCCTCAATCTTCTAGCCTCGAGTGATGGTAAGTCTAATTTCCTCAGCCTCTCATCATAACTGAGATTGCGTATTTCTGGCACCAGTTTCGTGGCATGTCTTTAAACTTTTTCAAGCTTAGCTATGTGCTTTTTCAAGTGCGGATTCCAAAAGGGGGCTGCATATATCAAGTTTTGGCCTCACATAGGTTACATAAATATTTCTGAACATTTCCTTGTACATGTGCCTGAAGGCTACCCTTACATTTGATAAGAAAGCGTATGCTGCCCTTACTATACCATTTATATGTACTTTTTGGAGACAAATCTGCCAGTATGTTTACTCCTAGATCTCTCTCATGTTCTGTCGCTTGAAGTTGTACTCCAGCCACCGAGTAGTCAAGCTCAGGCCTTCTTGCACTTGTACCCATTCTCATTACCTTACATTTTGAAGTATTGACTTTCATTATCCACTTTTCTGACCACTCATGCAGACTATTTAGGTCTTCCTGAAGTTCTCTACCATTGTTCTCATTTTTTACTTTCTTCACAATCTTTGCATCATCTGCAAACATATTCATGAATGAATTTATAGACTCTGGTAGGTCATTTACATATACAAGGAACAAAAGTGGCCCTAAAATTGAACCCTGTGGAACTCCACTACTAACTCTTCTCCATTCGGACACTGAGTGTCTTACTCTAACCCTCTGTTCCCTTCCTTCTAAGTAAGTTTTTATCCATTCCAAAACATTTCCACCTATTCTAGCCATTGCTTGCAGCTTCATAATAAGTCTCCTGTGTGGAACAGTGTCAAATTCTTTCTGGAAGTCTAGGAATATGCAATCTGCCCAGCCCTCTCTTTCCTGTAAGATTCGGCTTACCTCATCATAAAATTCTAATAAGTTTCTTACTGTTGATCTACCTCATTTGAATCCATGTTGCCTCACTGACAAAAAGTTGAAGGATTCCAAGTGAAGAGAGATATGTTTCCTTAGTAATTTCTCCATAAGTTTGCAAACTATGCTGGTCAAGGAAACTGGTCTATATTTCAGAGCCGTATCCCTCCTTCCCTCTTTGAAGATAGGTATCACACTTGCTTGTTTTCAGCATCGTGGAATATCCTCTGACTCCAGTGACTTTTTAAATATAAGACTTAGTGTCATTGATATTGAGTTTGCGCATTTATGACCATCTAACTCCATCAGCGCTTTGCATACTTCTGTGGCTGTAAGGTTGATGTTCACTAATACCGGCCCTTGAGCTTCTATCTCTGCAATCTGAGAGGGTGGGGTATGTGTGTGTGTGATTACCTAATTGTGATTACCTAATTGTGTTTACGGGAAAGAGCCCAAAGCTCGTATCTTCCCGTCTCCTGATCGGTTCCATTTTAGACTTAGTGATACTTATCATAAATGTCCTTAAAACTATGGATTGAGATAGCATTAACTACCTCCTCGCTTAGCGAATTCCAATTATCAACTACTCTTACACTGAAAAAGTATTTCCTTACATCCTGCAAAGAAGTTTTCTTACGAAGCTTCAAACTATGACCTCTAGTTCTAGAGCCAGCCATATCAAAATATCGATCCCTATCCACTCTATCATAACCATGAAGGAATTTAAAGACTGTCACCATATCCCCCCTCACTCTTCTAGCTTCGAGTGATGGTAAGTCTAATTCCCTCAGCCTCTCATCATAACTGAGATTGCGTATTTCTAGCACCAGTTTCGTGGCATGTCTTTGAACTTTTTCAAGCTTAGCTATGTGCTTTTTCAAGTGCGGATTCCAATAGGGGGCTGCATATTCGAGTTTTGGCTGCACATAGGTTACATAAATATTTCTGAACATTTCCTTGTCCATGTGCCTGAAGGCTACCCTTACATTTGATAAGAATGCATATGCTGCCCTTACTATGCCATTTATATGTATTTCTGGAGACAAATCTGCCAGTATGTTTACTCCCAGATCTCTCTCATTTTCTGTCTCTTGAAGTTGTACTCCAACCACAGAGTAGTCAAGCTTGGACCTTCTTGCACTTGTACCCATTCTCATTACATTACATTTTGAAGCATTGAATTTCATTAGCCACTTTTCTGACCACTCATGCAGATTGTGTGTGTGATTACCTAATTGTGATTACCTAATTGTGTTTACGGGAAAGAGCCCAAAGCTCGTATCTTTGTGTGTGTGTGTGTGTGTGTGTGGGTGTGTGTGTGTGCGTATGTGTAAGGAAACATATCTCTCTTCACTTGGAATCATTCAACTTTTTATCAGAGGCAACATGGCTTCAGAGAAGGTATATCAACAGTAACAAACTTATTAGAATTTTATGATGAGGTAAGCCGGTTATTACAGGAAAGAGAGGGCTGGGCAGATTGCAAATTCCTAGACCTCCAGAAAGCATTTGACACTGTTCCACATTTGAGACTTATTAGGAAGCTGCAAACAATGGCTAGAATTGGTGGAAATGTCTTGGAATGAATAAAAACTTACTTAAAAGGAAGGGAACAGAGGGTTAGAGTAAGACACTCAGTGTTTGAATGAAGAGGAGTTAGTAGTGGAGTTCCACACGGTTCAGTTTTAGGGCCACTTTTGCTCCTTGTATATGTAAATGACCTACCAGAGTCTATAAATTCATTCATGAATATGTTTGCAGATGATGCAAAGATTGTGAAGAAAGTAAGAAACGAGATCAATGGTAGAGAACTTCAGGAAGACCTAAATAGTGTGCACGAGTGGTCAGAAAAGTGGCCAATGAAATTCAATAATTCAAAATGTAAGGTAATGAGAATGGGTACAAGTGCAAGAAGGCCCAAGCTTGCTACTCGGTGGCTGGAGTACAACTTCAAGAGATAGAAAATGAAAGAGATCTAGGAGTAAACATACTAGCAGATTTGTCTCCAGATATACTTATAAATGGCATAGTAAAGGCAGCATATGTATTCTTATCAAATGTAAGGGTAGCCTTCAGGAACATGGATAAGGAAATGTTCAGAAATATTTATGTAACCTATGTGAGGCCAAAACTCGAATATGCAGCCCCCTATTGGAATCCGCACTTGAAAAAGCACATAGGTAATCTTGAAAAAGTTCAAAGACATGCCACAAAACTAGTGTCAGAAATACATAATCTCCGTTATGATGAGAGGCTGAGGGAATAAGGCCTACCATCACTCGAAGCTAGAAGATAGAGGGGGAATATGGTAACAGTCTTTAAATTCCTTCATGGTTATGATAGAGTGGATAGGGATCGATATTTTGATATGGCTGGCTCTAGAACTAGAGGTCATAGTTTGAAGCTTCGTAAGACAACTTCTTTGCAGGATGTAAGGAAATACTTTTTCAGTGTAAGAGTAATTGATAATTGGAATTGCCTAAGGGAGGAGGTAGTTAATGCTATCTCAATCAATAGTTTTAAGGACAGGTATGATAAGCATCACTAAGTCTAAAATGGAACCGATGAGGAGACGGGAAGATACGAGCTTTGGGCTCTTTCCCATAAACACAATTAGGTAATGACATTTAGGTAATCACACACACACACACAGATGGGTGTCTCCTCAGACACAAATTCGAATTTTAATTCAGGTTGACTTTTGTTTTTGTTGCATTTTTTCTTTTTCTTTTTATCTTCAAATTACTATAGTCAGATTTTTAAGTTAAGATGTGTGTTACCAGAAAAGAGATAAATTGAGACACTAAATAGCACTTATATGAAGATATAAAAATTCTGTGTGACGCTTAAATAAAAGTTTTTCTCTCTCTTTTTCTCTTTCTTTTCCTCTTTCTATATTCTGTGAGAAGCAGAACATAAACATGAGGCCATCTCTGTCCCAAACCTCTCCCACCCACGGGTCAGGAGGAGGGGTAGCTATTAGGAGACTAAAACAGAAAATCAAGGATTTAGAGGCAATGGTTATAAGCCTTGATAATAAAATTTGGAATATTTATAAAGAAATGAAAGAGAATGAAACACTCAGAGAGGAAATAAGATTTTTGGAGGAAGCAAATAAAGCACAAGGGCAGGAGAGAAAGTAACTAGAAAAACGAATAAAGGAGCTGGAAGGGGAAAAGAGTGAACTAGAAACCAGAATTTCTAAACAAGAAGATTAAAACAAACAGCTGAATGACAACCTAAATAAATTAGATGTTAGTTCACTGCTCTCTTCTGAGAGAGACGAGATTGCTGCTTGGAATGTCCAGATTAAAGAAAACATTGAACAGTTTTGAAAAGAGTTCCAGGAGCTGAATATGAAACATGATGCCATGAAAACTTCCTTTGCTGATGCACTAAAGGGGAATGTGGCAGTAAAAGAGGCTGTAAAGGTGGTGGCACTGGAAAACATACAAACAGTTGACTATAAAGAGACAGTAATACAAAAAATGAAAGACGTTGTGATGGAAAGGGCAAATTCACTGATTAAACAGGCACTTGATAAAGAGAAGACAGTGGTAATCTCAGACATAAGTGAATCCCAGGAGCCAACATGGCAGGGGAGACTTGAAGAAAATAAAGCTAAGGTTGTAGACCTGATAAGAAAGCTTGGATTAGTTTATGGTCCTGAGGATATTGTAAACATTCACCAACTAGGCAAATATTCGCGGGAAGAAAAGCCGAGACCAACAAAAGTAACCTTTGATAGAGGGGAAACATGTAGTGAAATATTGTTGAGAAAAAAAAGTCTAAAAGACCTTCAAGAATTCAAAGAAGTGTTCATTAGACGATACAGAACACAGGAAGAGATGGGAAAGATAAAAAACTTGTTGGAAGAGGCAAGAAGGTTAAATGAGGACAGAAATGAAGAAGAGAAGAAAAATTTTCATCTCAGAGCTCTTCCAGACAAAGGGGAGATAAAGAAGATAATGACAGAAGATCAGGGGATGGGGTCTCATTAAGATTGTTATACACAAATGCTGATGGATTAGCTGGTAAGGCAGTAATTAAAAGATAGGATTCACAACAGTAAGGCAGATATAGTAGCAATTACAGAGACTAAGTTGAATGAGGACATAAACAGTGTCACAGTCTTTCCTAAGGGCATCAGAATATTAAGGGTTGAAAGATCTGAGAGGACTGGTGGAGGGATAGCACTGTTCATAAGTGAAAGGATTCAAGTTGAAGAAATAAACTTGGCTATAGAAAGTGAGTTCAAGGAATTTCTTGTTGCTCGCATAAATACTGGGTCATAGAGCATTATAATAACTGTTGTATATAACCCACCAAGGAACCAAAATAGGCTAGAAGTTTATGAGGAAAGTCATATAGGTACTAATGAAGTCATAAACTCAGTTGTTATCATGGCACGGGAGAGAAAATGTAGGATTTTGATTATGGGAGATTTTAATCATAAAGAGATAGATTGGATAAATCTTGACCCACACAGTGGTGGGACTCATTCGGGGCAAGATTCCTAGATTGTGTACAAGGGAATTTCCTACACCAACATGTAATGGAAGCAACGAGGGCCAGGGGTGGGGATGAGCCATCACTACTTGATCTAGTAGTCACAGATAATGTGTTGGATATTGAAAAAATTGAGTATGAACCACCAATTGGAAAGTGTCCACTGTGTGTTGTTGATGGAGTATATCATTGAAGATATTCTGCCTGAGAGTAGAGGCACTGAGGACATGAGGAGGAACTATCCAAAAGGAGATTACATCAAAATGAATGAACTTTTTGCAGTTATTGACTGAACAACCTTATTTTACAACAAATCCGTGCAAGAAATGTATGACATATTTTGTGAGAAATATGGGAAGATAGTAGATTGCTGCATACCTGTCACCAAAGTAGGTGTAATTCAAGCCAGAAAGAAATAGTTCGATAATGAGTGTAAAAGAGCTAAGGCGTGGAGAGACATATGCTGGAAAAGGTATAGGAGAAGAAAAAACATAAATGATTGGCAAACCTACAAAAGAGCAAGAAATGACTACCTAAGTAAAAGAAGAGAGGCAGAGAGAGACTATGAGAGGGACATCACCAGGAAGGCTAAAGCAAATACCAAGCTTTTCCACAGCTTTATTAGAGGAAAACTGAAGGTAAAAGAACAGGTTTTAAGGCTTAAGAGAGCGAATGGAAGCATCACTGAGACGGATGAAGAGATCTGCAAAGAATTGAACAAGGAGTTTCAGTCAGTATTTACAGTAGAAAATACCCCACCCCCTCAGATTGCAGAGATAGAAGCTCAAGGGCCAGTATTAGAGAACATCAACCTTACACCAACAGAGGTATGCAAAGCGCTGAAGGAGTTAGATGTTCATAAAGCTACAGGTCCTGATGACATATCCCCTCATGTACTTAAAAAATGCGCAAGCTCAATATCAGTGGCACTAAGTATCATATTTAAAAAGTCACTGGAGTCAGGGGAGATTCCAAGATGCTGGAAAGAAGCAAACGTGATACCTATCTTCAAAAATGGAAGGAGGGATACGGCTGTAAACTATAGACCAGATTCCTTGACCAGCATAGTTTGCAAAGTTATGGAGAAACTACTAAGGAAACATATCTCTCTTCACTTGGAATCCTTCAACTTTTTGTCAGTGAGGCAACATGGCTTCAGAGAAGGTAGATCAACAGTAACAAACTTATTAGAATTTTATGATGAGGTAAGCCGAATCTTACAGGAAAGAGAGGGCTGGGCAGATTGCATATTCCTAGACTTCCAGAAAGCGTTTGACACTGTTCCACACGGGAGACTTATTAGGAAGCTGCAAGCAATGGCTAGAATAGGTGGAAATGTTTTGGAATGGATAAAAACTTACTTAGAAGGAAGGGAACAGAGGGTTAGAGTAAGACACTCAGTGTCTGAATGGAGAAGAGTTAGTAGTGGAGTTCCATAGGGTTCAGTTTTAGGGCCAATTTTGTTCCTTGTATATGTAAATGACCTACCAGAGTCTGTAAATTCATTCATGAATATGTTTGCAGATGATGCAAAGATTGTGAAGAAAGTAGGAAACGACAACAATGGTAGAGAACTTCAAGAAGACCTAAATAGTTTGCATGAGTGGTCAGAAAAGTGGCTAATGTAATTCAATACTTCAAAATGTAAGGTAAAGAGAATGGGTACAAGTGCAAGAAGGCCCAAGCTTGACTACTCTGTGGCTGCAGTACAACTTCAAGAGACAGAAAATGAGAGAGATCTAGGCGTAAACATACTGGCCGATTTGTCTCCAGAAATATATATAAATGGCATAGTAAGGGCAGCATATGCATTCTTATCAAATGTAAGGGTAACCTTCAGGCACATGGACAAGGAAATATTCAGAAATATTTATGTAACCTATGTGAGGCCAAAATTCGAATATGCAACCCCCTTTTGGAATCCGCACTTGAAAAAGCACACAGCTAAGCTTGAAAAAGTTCAAAGACATGCCACGAAACTAGTGCCAGAAATACGCAATCTCAGTTATGATGAGAGGCTGAGGAAATTAGACTTACTATCATTCGAAGCTAGAAGATTGAGGGGGGATATGGTAACAGTCTTTAAATTTCTTCATGGTTATGATAGAGTGGATAGGGATCGATATTTTGATATGGCAGGCTCTACAAACTAGAGGTCATAGTTTGAAGCTTCGTAACAAAACTTCTTTGCAGGATGTAAGGAAATACTTTTTCAGTGTAAGAGTAGTTGATAATTGGAATTAGCTAAGCGGAGAGGTAGTTAATGCAATCTCATTCCATAGTTGTAAGGACAGGTATGATAAGTATCACTAAATATAAAATGGAACCGATGAGGAGACGGGAAGATACGAGCTTTGGGCTCTTTCCCGTAAACACAATTAGGTAATTACAATTAGGTAATTACATCATAAACCGAGGGGCCCCTATATATATGTATATATATATATATATATATATATATATATATATATATATATATATATATATATATATATATATATATATATATATATATATATATATATATATATATATATATATAGATAGATAGATAGATATAGATATATATATATATATATATATATATATATATATATATATATATATATATATATATATATATATATATATATATATATATATATATATATATATATATATATATATATATATATATATAGATAGATAGATATAGATATATATATATATATATATATATATATATATATATATATATATATATATATATATACATACATATATATATATATATATATATATATATATATATATATATATATATATATATATATATATATATATATATATATATATATATATATATACATATATATATATATATATATATATATATATATATATATATATATATATATATATATATATATATATATATATATATATATATTATATATATATATATATATATATATATATATATATATATATATATATATATATATATATATATATATATATATATATATATATATATATATATATATATATATATATATGTATATATATATATATATATATATATATATATATATATATATATATATATATATATATATATATATATATATATATATATATATATATATATATATATATATATATATATATATATATATATATATATATATATATATATATATATATATATATATATATATATAGAGGGGCCCCTCGGTTATGATTTCCTCGACTTACGATGTTTGTGGTTACAATGCATCTCCCATAAGTTACTTTGCATCTTTTATTTTCTATAATTTTTGGCCTATTATGTCTCCCAAGTATAAAGCACTAACCCTTCTACATCCAGGCACTGAGTGCCTTACTGTAACTCTCTATTCCCCTGTTTCTAAGTAACTTTTAATCCATTCCAAGACATATCCACCTATTCTCGCCATTACTTGCAGCTCTTTAATAAATCTCCTGTGTGGGACTGTATCAAATGCTTTCTGAGAATCTAAGAATATGCAAGCCTCACAGCCCTCTTTTCCCAGTAAGAGTCGGCTTACGTCATCATAAAATTTTAATAAGTTTGATACTGTTGATCTCCCCTCTCTGAAACCATGTTGTCTCACTGACAAAAAGTTGAAGGATTCCAAGTGAAGAGACATATGTCTTCCTAGTAGTTTTGCCATAACTTTGCAAACTATGCTGGTCAAGGAAACAGACATATAGTTTCGAGCTGTATCCCTCCATCCCTTTTTGAAGATGAGTACCACATTTGCTTGTTTCCAGCATCTTGGAATCTGCCCAGATTCCAGCAAATTTTCAAATATGATGCATAGCACCACCAACATTGTCTTAGCGCATTTCTTAAGTACGTAAGGGAATATATCATCAAGACCTGTAGCTTTATGTGCTTCTAACTTGATCAACGCTTTGTATACTTCTGTGGCTGAAAATATTATATTCTTTAATACTGGCCCATGAACTCCTATCTCTGCAATCTGAGGGGGTGGGGTATTTTCTGCTGTGAATACTGACTGAAACTCATTGTTAAATTCCTCGCAGATCTCTTCATCTGTTTCAGCGATGCTTCCATCCACTCTCTGTTCTCTGACCTTTAGTTTTTCTCTGATAAAGCTATGGAAAACTTTGGGGTTTTCTTGACTCTTCCTGGCTATATCCATTTCACAATTTCTCTCATCCTCTCTTTTACTTAGGTAATTATTCCTTTCTCTTTTAATATTCTGCCAGGATTTTATCTTTTTCTTCTCTTATACCTTTTTCAGTTTGTCTCTCCACTCCTTGATGAGGAAAATCGGGATCCTCGAATTATGACAGGGTTCCATTGCTGAAAAGTGTCGTAACTCAGTTTTCATCGTAAGTCGCAACACACCAAAATACAATCCTTAGTCCAGCACCTTTGCTAAAAATAGATAATCTAAAACATAGAAACATAATCTAAGTTCATAATCTAAGACATAAAATAGTAATAGTATACTATATAATATATCTTACCTTTACTCGCATAATAAAAAGACAAAGAAAAAAATAGTAAAAGTACACTGAAGAGTATTGCTTACCTTTACTCGTGTGGTTGGCTCGCACCCTGTAAGGGGCATTGCAAGGGAGGGAGAGACAGAAAGGCTTATAAAGAGGAGGACGCTAGAGAGGCAGGTGCATAGCTGACTGTGGCAGGCGAGTCCGGAGAGGCAAGAGAATGTGCAGCAGATGCTGAGATACTGGGGCAGGTGAGGCTATAGAAGCAGATAAGGCAGAGGGTACAGGGTCTGTTGGTGGGGGCTCTACCTTCACGAAGAATTGGTTGAGGCAAGTCTGAAGGATGCCCTCTTCTTCTCCTCTCAAATTTCCTTGTAACACCGCAGGTAATCCGTGACCCCTCTGGTGACCAAAATGTACCTGGCAGTGTTAGGGTCCTGAACCTGAAGCTTTGCCAAGCCTTCTTCTATCAGGGTTAAAGATTCTTCCAAGCCCCTGCTTGTGAATCTCTTGGGCTCTGGGCTTGGAATTGCTTCCTCCTCTTCAACCATTCGCTTCTCCAGTTGAATGACGTTCTCAGGAAATAACTGCTCTTTATGAGCCTCCAGCAGCTCTGTTACATATCAGCCCCCACCTCCAACTTGAGCTCCTTACTCAGGGCAATAATGTTTTTGATGACAGCCCCAACTGTCTCCTCAAAGCCATGGAAGTCATTCACAAACTGGCAACACAGTTTTTTCCATATCCCACTCAAATTTGTCTGCTTAAGTTCCTCCAATGAATCAGTAATATTTTTCACAGAATGAAGAATATTGTTCAACTTACAAACTCCCTGAGAGTCGGGTTCTTGTCCTTCTCAGTTGCCCTGAGAGCCATAACAATTGTCCTTCGGAGGTAATAGGCTTTGGAAGAGGCAATGACACCCTGATCCAATGGCTGTAACAGGGGAGTGGTACTAGGTGGAAGGTAAATAACTTTGGTATTAAGTTGAAAGTCATCCAACTGGGGAGGGTGACCAGGGGCATTGTCCAGCAATAGCAACACCTAAATGCTCAGACCTTTGAAAGCACAGTACCTCTTCACTTCTGGCAAGAAATGGTTGCTGAAACAAATCCTCAAATATCTGAAGGGTTATCCAAGGTTTTTGTTTAACTTCCAGATGACAGGCAGTTGACCCTTCCAAATGTCCTAGAGTGCCCTTGAATTTTCTACCTGGTTAACCAACAAGGGCTTCAGTTGAAGTCTCCAGTAGCATTATCCCCAAAAGGCAAAGTCAGTCTCTCCTTGCTGACTTTGTGGCCTGGTGCTGTCTTTTCCTCCTTGGCCATGTACATACAACTAGGCATAAGCTTCCAGAACAAGCCAGACTCATCAAAGTTAAATACCGGTAACCCCCCTCCATACTTATTTCTGCTAACACACTGGGAAACTCTGTTGGTGTTTTCTCATCACCACTAGCAGTTTCACCTTGCACCCTTAGGTCATGCAAATTAGCACGTGTCTTAAAATCCAAGAACCAACCCCTACTGGCTACAAACTCTTCCCTTTCACTCTATTCCCCCTCTTCCCTATTCACAGCATTGAACAATCTTTTAGCTCTTACTTGTATAAACACGAGGCTCACTGAGATACGCCATCGATGCTAGTCATCCAGCCAAAGCAATAATAACCTTTCCATTTCGATCATAAGGCCACTACGCTGTCTAGTACTTACAGTGGACATAACTGGAGCAGAACCTTTCACATGTGTAAGGATGCGATCTTTATCCTTAACGATCATCGCCACAGTCAAACGGCCTATCCTCAGTATGCGACCAGTGTTCGTAGCGGCTTCTCCCTTTTTACTATTTCTCCTATAATGTCCATGGTGATGGCTTTCCTTTTCTTCGAAGCACTACCATCAGAATAGTCACCAATATGCTTGGGAGGCATAGTACAAGTCAATAACAATCAAACACGAGTGAAACCAACGAAAGAGCAGATGAGCACAAAGACAGGATGGCATACAAGAATAAACTGAGTGACTCTTTTTCTTCTCAGTCTATGCCATGTGACGACGTAATATTTGTTTACCACCCTCAACAAACTTTTTCGCATGAAGATTGTATTTACAGCTATGTATTTGGTAATTTTGTAAGTACATTCAATTGAATTCCTTTAAATAACGAACACATAAATAAATAAATGAATAAATTAAATCAATAGCTTTGTATATAAGTATACAACAGTGCTGCTAGGTGTGTATTCAACCACCACACTCATAAACTGTTCACCGTGTGAAAAAAAAAATGATATATATATATATATATATATATATATATATATATATATATATATATATATATATATATATATATATATATATATATATATATATATATATATATATATATATATACACACACGGATACGGCTCTGAACTATAGACCTGTTTCCTTGACCAGCATAGTTTGCAAAGTTATGGAGAAACTACTAAGGAAACATATCTCTCTTCACTTGGAATCCTTCAACTTTTTGTCAGTGAGGCAACATGGCTTCAGAGAAGGTAGATCAACAGTAACAAACTTATTAGAATTTTATGATGAGGTAAGCCAAATCTTACAGGAAAGAGAGGGCTGGGCAGATTGCATATTCCTAGACTTCCAGAAAGCGTTTGACACTGTTCCACATGGGAGACTTATTAGGAAGCTGCAATCAATGGCTAGAATAGGTGGAAATGTTTTGGAATGGATAAAAACTTACTTAGAAGGAAGGGAACAGAGGGTTAGAGTAAGACACTCAGTGTCTGAATGGAGAAGAGTTAGTAGTGGAGTTCCACAGGGTTCAGTTTTAGGGCCACTTTTGTTCCTTGTATATGTAAATGACCTACCAGAGTCTGTAAATTCATTCATGAATATGTTTGCAGATGATGCAAAGATTGTGAAGAAAGTAAAAAACGAGAACAATGGTAGAGAACTTCAGGAGGATCTAAATGATCTGCATGAGTGGTCAGAAAAGTGGCTAATGAAATTCAATACTTCAAAATGTAAGGAAATGAGAATGGGTACAAGTGCAAGAAGGCCCAAGCTTGACTACTCGGTGGCTGGAGTACAACTTCAAGAGACAGAAAATGAGAGAGATCTAGGAGTAAACATACTGGCAGATTTGTCTCCAGAAATACATATAAATGGCATAGTAAGGGCAGCATATGCATTCTTATCAAATGTAAGGGTAGCCTTCAGGCACATGGACAAGGAAATGTTCAGAAATATTTATGTAACCTATGTGAGGCCAAAACTCGAATATGCAGCCCCCTTTTGGAATCCGCACTTGAAAAAGCACATAGCTAAGCTTGAAAAAGTTCAAAGACATGCCACGAAACTGGTGCCAGAAATACACAATCTCAGTTATGATGAGAGGCTGAGGGAATTAGACTTACCATCACTCGAAGCTAGAAGAGTGAGGGGGGATATGGTGACAGTCTTCAAATTCCTTCATGGTTATGATAGAGTGGATAGGGATCGATATTTTGATATGGCTGGCTCTAGAACTAGAGGTCATAGTTTGAAGCTTCGTAAGAAAACTTCTTCGCAGGATGTAAGGAAATACTTTTTCAGTGTAAGAGTAGTTGATAATTGGAATTGCCTAAGCGAGGAGGTAGTTAATGCTATCTCAATCCATAGTTTTAAGGACAGGTATGATAAGTATCACTAAGTATAAAATGGAACCGATCAGGAGACGGGAAGATACGTGCTTTGGGCTCTTTCCCGTAAACACAATTAGGTAATCACAATTAGGTAATCACATATAAATGGCATAGTAAGGGCAGCATATGCATTCTTATCAAATGTAAGGGTAGCCTTCAGGCACATGGACAAGGAAATGTTCAGAAATATTTATGTAACCTATGTGAGGCCAAAACTCGAATATGCAGCCCCCTTTTGGAATCCGCACTTGAAAAAGCACATAGCTAAGCTTGAAAAAGTTCAAAGACATGCCACGAAACTGGTGCCAGAAATACGCAATCTCAGTTATGATGAGAGGCTGAGGGAATTAGACTTACCATCACTCGAAGCTAGAAGAGTGAGGGGGGATATGGTGACAGTCTTTAAATTCCTTCATGGTTATGATAGAGTGGATAGGGATCGATATTTTGATATGGCTGGCTCTAGAACTAGAGGTCACAGTTTGAAGCTTCGTAAGAAAAGTTCTTTGCAGGATGTAAGGAAATACTTTTTCAGTGTAAGAGTAGTTGATAATTGGAATTGGCTAAGCGAGGAGGTAGTTAATGCTATCTCAATCCATAGTTTTAAGGACAGGTATGATAAGTATCACTAAGTATAAAATGGAACCGATGAGGAGACGGGAAGATACGAGCTTTGGGCTCTTTCCCGTAAACACAATTAGGTAATCACAATTAGGTAATCACACACACAGCGAGGAGGTAGTTAATGCTATCTCAATCCATAGTTTTAAGGACAGGTATGATAAGTATCACTAAGTATAAAATGGAACCGATCAGGAGACGGGAAGATACGAGCTTTGGGCTCTTTCCCGTAAACACAATTAGGTAATCACAATTAGGTAATCACACACATACACACACAATATATATATCACAACAATAAATATACATATTAGTCTTACTGGCATAAAAGAGCCTGCTAGAGTTGCACAAGACCAGAAGAGGATTCCACCAGCAATCAGCCATTTCCGGGTATACCGATCACCCAGGTAACCAAAGAGAGGAGCCATAAACATGTACACAAAGATGAAAGCTGTCTGGAGGAGACCGGCTTGGGAATCAGACATACTGAAGCTGTCCTGGATGTCGGCAAGGATACCTGGAAGAAGGTTGGGAACACTTACTAATGATAATGACAATTAACATAATCCAATACAGTCAGGCTGACTAAATATGAATGTTGTTCAATAAAATCCCAAAAGGTACAAGTATATTCAATACTTTTTTGGTATAGTATGCCAACTTCTAGACTTTCAGTGACTACTGCCCCATCAACTGGGGGTTACAACTTAGTTGTACCTCCCAGTTGATGGAGGCAGTTATCTCTGAAAGTCTAGGGATTATTTTACTGTACCATAAATCATATTGTATATGCAGTACTTATATATTTGGAGTTTAATTGGATAGCCTTCAACAACAAAAACAACAACAACAACAATAATAATAATAATAATAATAATAATAATAATAATAATAATAATAATAATAATAATAATAATAATAATAATAATAATAATAATAATAATAATAATAATAACCAAACATTTTTGTTTGAAATATAGGAATATTTTGTTTTGAAAATTTACTAACATATCGCAGCCAGTTTGTTGTAGTCACCGTGGCTCAAGCGGTAGCGTCCGCGATTCTGAGGCGTCAGGTCGAGAGTTCGAGGGCCGTCGCGGTCTGAGGTTAGTAAGGGCATGCACTCAGGGTAACGATTACAGCTGCTAAAAAAAACCAAGTCCTTCGCAAGAAGGCAACCGTCCTAGCCCTTGGTAGAAAAGGGAGTCCGTGATGTAACACCGGAACTTTTATCGCAGCCAGTTTGTTACGCTGTTTTCAAATGGATATTGTGATAAACACTTGACGGTGTTAATACATAATAAAAATAAACGAATCCGTTAACTAGATACAAAATACAAAGAAAATTACATTTAGTATGCTGGTGGGGCCGAGGTAGCTCAGTGGTAGCATTCACACGACGGGAAGCCACCAGAGCGGAGTCAATCCTACAGCAGAGGGTTAGAAAGGCATCTAGCTTTAATTCCCAACTCCAATATGTCTATGTCCACCATTATGCAAAGAAAGACTACTTGTGACACATACAACAGTACATAAGCATCTAGTAAGCTGGTGAACCTTATATACAGACGCTTCCCTAGTTATGAACAACCGAGTTAAGAACATTCACAGATATGAACAGAAACCTACCCATTATCTACCCATGCATTAATGTGTGTATTACTGTATTGTACTGAATAATTACATTATTATTACTGTATTAGAATTCATTGATATTGTATATTTTATGTATTATGTAGTAGTTAAATAACTTTAGCCTAAGTACTGTACAGTACTGAATATGTATGTACAGTACAGTACATTTTTTTTTTACCTAAACACAACTTACAAGCAATAGTACTTACGAACAGATTTCTGGAACCTAAATCGTTCGTAATTTGGGGAGTCTCTGTATATACGATGACACCCTAGGTGTGGATGCTGGACCTTAATTACACTACAAGTAAGAAAATACATTTTCTCGTAAATATCTGGACAACATAATACTCCAAGCTTCCTTATCCAGTCTAAATCCCTAGCTTTATTTTGTTCAAGTCTCTCCTGCCATGTAGACTCCTGGGATTCACTTATGCCTGATTTTACTCCAGTACAACAAATCTGTACAAGAAATGCAAGACATCTTTTGTGAGGAATATTAGAAAATTGTTGCATACCATCCACTAAAAAGGAGTTATTCATGCCAAAGAGAAATGGTCCAATAATGAGCGTAAGAGAGCTAATGAGTGGAGAGATAAATGCTGGAAAGGTTATAGGAGGAGAAAAAACATAAATACCCAGCAGACCTATAAAAGAGCAAGAAATGTTTACCTAAGTAAATGAACAGAGGCTGAGAGATTATGAAACAGGTATCAACAGGAAGGCTAAAGAAAATCCCAAGTTTTTCCACATCTTTATCAGAGGAAAACTGAAGGAAAAAGAACAGATTTTCAAGTTAAAGAGAGCAGATGGGAGCATCACTGACATGGATGAAGAGATCTGCGAAGAACTGATCAAGGAGTTCAGTCAGTATGTACAGAAAAAAATACCCCACTCCCTCAGATTTTAGAGACAGGAGCTCATGGGCCGTTATTAGAGAACATCTTTTTTGCCACAGAGGTATGCAAAGTGCTGATGGAGTTAGATGCCCATAAAGCTTTAAGTTCTGATTATATATCCCCTTATGTACTTAAGAAATGCCCTAAATCAATATCAGTGGCACTGTGTATCATATCTGAAATGTCGCTGAAATCAGGGGTGATTCCAAGATGATGGAAACAAGTGAATGTGGCACCTATCTTCAAAGAGGGTTGGAAAGATACAGCTCTAAACTATAGATCTGTATTCTTGACAAGCATAGTTTGCAAAGTTATGGAGAAACTATTAAGAAAACTCATCTCTCTTCACATGGAGGCCTTCAACTTTTTGTCAGTTAGACAACGTGGCTTCAGAGTAGGTAAATCAACAGTAACAAACTTATTAGAATTTTATGATGAGATAAGCCGTTTCTTACAGGATAGAGAGGGATGGTCGGATTGCATATTCCTAGATTTCCTGAAGGCAATATATATGGTCCCACACGGGAGACTTACTAAGAAGCTGCAAGTAATGGCAAGAATAGGTGGAAATGTCTTGGAATGGATAAAAACTCACTTAGAAGGAAGGGAACCAAGGGTTAGAATAAGACACTCAGTGTCTGAATGAAAAAGAGTTAGTGGTGGAATTCCACAGAGTTCAGTTTTAGGGCCACTTTTGTTCCTTGTATATGTAAATGACCTACCAGAGTCTGTAAATTGAATATTGAATAGGTTTGTAGATGATGCAAAGATTGTGAAGAAAGTAAGAGATGAAAACAATGGTAGAGAACTTCAGGAAGGCCTAAATAGTCTGCATGAGTGGTCAGAAAAGTGACTAATGAAATTCAATGCTTTAAAATTAAAGGTAATGAGAATGGGCACATGTGCAAGAAGACCCATTCTTGAATACTCAATAGCAGGAGCAGAACTTAAAGAGACGGAGACTGAGAGAGATCAAGGAGTAAGCATATTGGCAGATTTGTCTCCGGAAATGCATATATATAGCATAATAAGGGCAGTTTTTTTTTTTTTAGCAAATGTAATGGTAGTCAGACACATGGACAAGGAAATGGTCATGTAACCTATGTGAGGCCAAACCTTGAATATGCAGCACCCTTTCGGAATTTACACTTGAAAAGCACATATATAAGCTGGAAAAAGTTTAACGATATGCCACGAAACTGATGTCAGAAACACACAATCTTAGTTATGAGGAGAGGCTGAGGGAATTAGACTTATCATCACTCGAAGCTAGAAGAATGAGGGGGAATATGGTTACAGTTTTTAAATTCCTTCATGGTTATGACAGAGTGGATAGGGATCAATATTTTGATATGGCTGGCACTAGAACTAGAGATCATAGTTTGAAGCTTAGTAATAGAACTTGTTTCCAGGATGTAAGAGAGTAATTTTTTGGTGATTGGAATTAGCTGAATAGGAGGTAGTTGATGCTAATTCAATTCTTAGCTTTAAGGACAAGTATGATAAGTATCACTGAGTACAACAATGGTACTGGCCTGAGATTGGGAGTTACGAGCTTGGGACTGTATCCCGCAAGCACAAATAAGTAATTACGTTACGTTTAATTTTTTTTATGTTAAGTAACGCTCTACTTTAACATTAAGCTACCCTTGATATTCATTCTAAACTAATGCCAGAATTGTTGATTTGGTGTTACAACGCTTTTGTTTCATCTTTCTTTTTGATGGTTGCATTCATTAGATTACTCTTATGCACCTACTCAGCGATTGATATATTATGACGAAGGTCAGTGTAATCTCAAAGTGGAGGACGTGTTACGAAATACTATCGAGTATTTGATTTTCATTTTTATAATGTGTTTTTTATTCTTTTATTTGTCAGATTAAGAAGGTGGAAGAGGGACATGATAGAATAAATGAGGGGTTCAGTTTAAGGCCTAAGCTGGAGGACTGGATCATCTATTATTTAAATGTTTTTATAATACATTAACCTATGATTGTTTAGGCCAGTGTTCTTCAACCTTTTCTAAGTTAATGCACCCTTCCGAGAGCTTTTTGAGAAATTCATGTACCCTAGCTAATAAAATCACGTCTTAACTATTAGGTGTCTATTTTAAATATAGAAAATAGCTACTCGGTCTTAAATATATGTGATCTAGGTGCAAAATGTATAATAAAATAAAATAGTTGCGTATACATTTTGTATTTTTACTTTTAAATGTAAATATCATGTGCTTTTCCAAACGGTTTGAAAAAAAAATACAAATGGAATATTACATTGTATACACGTTATAAAATATAAAATTGAAAAGGTTTTATATCCAGTGACTGGGTTGCTGCTGCTGCTTTGTTCCAACAATCTTTTCAAAGCGAGGTTTTATTTCACTTTCCAGTGCCCCCTCATCAGAGAATCTACATCTTGTAACTGGTATTGCTTTTTTGTTTTAATATCCACCATATTAGAGATGCTTCTTTCTGCCAGATATGTTGTTGGCATCCGCACTAGATAAGTCATGGCCATTCGTGCAAGTTCTTGGTAGTCTGGAATTCCTAAAAGTGAGCACCAGAAATCTCCATAGTAGGAAAATTCATCAAATTACGCCTTCTGTGCAAAATCAGTGGACATTTCTAGCAAAGTATACATTCTTCGAGTGCTCTTGTCTCTTGATCAGGGAAATACACACCAAACTTCTTCTCCAGATTGTCCAGATGAAAAATAACAAAATCCTTAATATTTTCTTCTACTGAAGGAGATAGCACTTCCCAGTTGCACTCTTTCAAGAACTGATCAAGGGAGGAGAAAGTACCGAAGTCCTTTTCTTTTCCATAAGGCAATCTTTAACTTGAAAGCTTCAGTTCTTCCCGTGACATATAAAATATCCCCACCAAAGCCTTGAAGGGATAGGTTTAACTGATTCAGCTTCTCAAAGATAGAAGCCATGTATGATAATCTGGCAATCCAGTAATTGTCCTGGAGCTTGACAGCTCTTTCGTCTTCTTCTTTTTATAGGTTAGGAGTTTAATATAGTAATGTAATACATGAATCTGTAATAATCTTATCTCAATTTAAATTAATTTCTTACTTGTCACTTACAGTTTTCTCTCTAAAACACCTTTTCGTACTGTGCACTCTCATACACACTGGCCATGTCATGTACCCCTCCATGTACCCCATTATTTTCAGGTACCCTTTGAAAATATTCATGCATCCTGGGGTGCACCATGCACCCAGGTTGACTATAACTGGCTTAGGCTACGTTTTATTTCTTTCGTAATTTTTGCTAGCATAAGGGAGCCTCTCTCTCTCTCTCTCTCTCTCTCTCTCTCTCTCTCTCTCTCTCTCTCTCTCTCTCTCTCTCTCTCTCTCTCTCTCTCTCTCTCTCTCTCTCTCTCTCTCTCTCTCTCTCTCTCTCTCCACAGTACACCTCCTGTACATTATGCGACCGAACTAATGCTAACACTCTTGACCACTATTGTCTTCAGTGCCCCGCAGTGAGAGATGTTTTACTACGAGGTCAGAACTTAATACAGATCTGCTCATTTTTACTTAATGATGACAACCTTGATGTTATTCTTGCTCGTTTTCCTCACTTTGGTGGCCATTAATTATATTGAATTATACATATATTTTCTGTATGTTGCTATATAATTCTGTTTGTGCATTCTGCGTTTCTCTGAGCTTTACTTTTGCATATAATGTACTCTGTGCTGCCATTCTGTGAGTTGTATGTTAGTATGCAGCAGTGTTTTATCAATATGTACACCTCCCTGTAAACCATGTTCAATTCTTGGTTTTATATCCATTTGAAGCATTATTTGTATGAACTCATGTAATGTCTGACGCCTTGGCGCAATAAATTAATAAAATAATAATAATAATCTCTCTCTCTCTCTCTCTCTCTCTCTCTCTCTCTCTCTCTCTCTCTCTCTCTCCATATATATATATATATATATATATATATATATATATATATATATATATATATATATATATATATATATATATATATATATATATATATCAAAGAAAGAAAGAAAGCAAACCCAAATGTGTGTGTATGGCGTAGAGTAAAGTCTTCTAATGTAGAATTTACTCCACTGAGAGATATATCCTATATGCTTACTAATATTGCTTGCACGACAAAGGGATAGTTCCGAATTAACTTACTAGAAAATGCCAAGGGCCCCACGTTTTTGAGGGCCCCGCGGTCTGCATTAAATGCTTGCAAGTTCTGTTGAAATGGGAATCTAACGATCTTGCAACGTAAATGTTTACATTTCTGGGGGTGTCCTATCTTCAATTATTCATCATTTCAGGTAAATTTAAGTCGAGGCGGTTAAATCTCCTTAACTCTCTTCTTAGAATCGTAAGTCACATATTTTTCTGGGTTTATTATGATGAGAAAGGAAACTAAATATTTTAAAAGTCCCGTCACCTTCGTTCATCGGGACCGTTTGCTAACATCGCTTCTTAGTGAATATTATTACTCTCGGTCTTATACTTGGACCATAAAATAAATACACGACTGGTAAGTGGCTCATCCTGTAATTGTCTTCAAATTTGTAAAATTTCGAGTCCATGTAAAAAATGCACAGGAAATTTTTATTGGAAAACAGTCACAGGAAAGAGCTAACCTATCCTACCTAACTTAACCTGTGAATTAGTACCTATGACTTTTTATATTCTGTGACTTAATTACCGGCCACAACTTATTCATCCTTAAGACATAATAACCATATGATACGTCGATAAGAAAACTTCTTTGCAGGATGTAAGAAAATACTTTTTCAGTGTAATAGTAGTTGATAATTGGAATTGGCTAAGCGAGGAGGTAGTTAATGCTATCTCAATCCATAGTTTTAAGGACAGGTATGATAAGTATCACTAAGTATAAAATGGAACCGATGAGGAGACGGGAAGATACGAGCTTTGGGATCTTTCCCGTAAACATAATTAGGTAATCACAATTAGGTAATCACAGAACTCCACCAGAGGCAGAGGCTATTTCCTTTAAGTAACCCTTTTCTCTTATATAATAATATATCTTTATAATTCCTTTTCATTATCTCATCTTACTACATTTATCTTATACTATAGCCACATATCTTCCATTAACTACAGGAATGGGCAGGGCTGTGAAGAAGAGGGAAAATAAGTCTGTGCATATTCCATATGGGTTCTAGCAAGTTTATTTTTACCAAGTTCTGCAACACCATTTTTATGTGGTACGACCCAGTTCATGATTCCGCATCTTTTTCCTGATTTTCGGTAGTCCAAACCAGTTTAGGAACATACATGTTCGAATTAGACGGTAATATTCAACCTGTATTTCTCAAATGAAATTAGTATCAATAGGTAATCGAAAACATGATTTTCAGAACAGTTCCTCATGGAGTTTTGAGTACATGTGATTTGCATGTGCTCTATTTTCAGAACATTTTGTATATTAGATAAAAAACTGAGTTACCTTTCATTGCAAGTAAATAAATTATGATTATATAAATATATATATATATATATATATATATATATATATATATATATATATATATATATATATATATATATATATATATATATATATATATATATATATATATACATATATATAAAACCAAGCAAGCACATTACATATGTGAAAACATGAATAATTTTTTACCCCTACCGGGACTCGAACCTAGGACTTATAATTACTAAGTCAAGGTGCTACCAACTACACACCACAGAAGGTATAAAAGGAATCCAACCTTATAGCTTATATCTGCTATACTTAGGGATGAACGCATTCTATCTGAATGCCACTATGATCATATTACAGATTCCCCAACCTCACTCGTGGCTTCATTTTAGCATTTAATTCAATTCCCAATCTCATTCGGGTCATACAATAACCAAGCAAGCACATTACATATGTGAAAACATGAATAATTTTTTACCCCGACCGGGACTCGAACCTAGGACTTATAAGTACTAAGTCAAGGCGCTACCAACTACACACCACAGAAGGTATAAAAGGAATCCAACCTTATAGCTTATATCTGCTATACTTAGGGATGAACGCATTCTATCTGAATGCCACTATGTTCATATTACAGATTCCCCAACCTCACTCGTGGCTTCATTTTAGCATTTCATTCAATTCCCAATCTCATTCGGGTCATGTAATAACCAAGCAAGCACATTACATATGTGAAAACATGAATAATTTTTTATCCCGACCGGGACTCGAACCTAGGACTTATAATTACTAAGTCAAGGCGCTACCAACTACACACCGCAGAAGGTATAAAAGGAATCCAACCTTATAGCTTATATCTGCTATACTTAGGGATGAACGCATTCTATCTGAATGCCACTATGTTCATATTACAGATTCCCCAACCTTACTCGTGGCTTCATTTTAGCATTTAATTCAATTCCCAATCTCATTCAGGTCATGCAATAACCAAGCAAGCACACTACATATGTGAAAACATGAATCATTTTTTACCCCGACCGGGACTCGAACCTAGGACTTATAATTACTAAGTCAAGGCACTACCAACTACAACACCACAGAAGGTATAAAAGGAATCCAACCTTATAACTTATATCTGCTATACTTAGGGATGAACGCATTCTATCTGAATGCCACTATGTTCATATTACAGATTCCCCAACCTCACTCGTGGCTTCATTTTAGCATTTAATTCAATTCCCAATCTCATTCGGGTCATACAATAACCAAGCAAGCACATCACATATGTGAAAACATGAATAATTTTTTACCCCGACCAGGACTCAAACATAGGACTTATAATTACTAAGTCAAGGCGCTACCAACTATACACCACAGAAGGTATTAAATGCTAAAATGAAGCCACGAGTGAGGTTGGGTATCTGTAATATGAACATAGTGGCATTCAGATAGAATGCGTTCATCCCTAAGTATAGCAGATATAAGCTATAAGGTTGGATTCCTTTTATACCTTCTGCGGTGTGTAGTTGGTAGCGCCTTGACTTAGTAATCATAAGTCCTAGGTTCGAGTCCCGGTCGGTGTTTTGATGCCCCTCTCTCATCTATTCAATCATTATCCCTCCAGCACTATTCACAATGTTTGAGCCTTGGACATTGGTTGTGCCGAAGAGTGGCACAGTGGAGGATGTGTTTTGGGAGTTTCCACTGGCCATTGGTTACAGCTCGACATACATCCTGTGTGATTGAGTAGACCAGCCTCTTAATCTTTTCACACTTCTCTCTATCAACCTCTGGTATTCCTGTCAGCACCATGCTCATGAATTTTACAAGATCATCGGGGAGTAGCTCTTAAAACTCCAAAGCGTTTAGCTCATGTGCAGTTGGGGGCCAAGACAGTTTCTTTGATTCTCTGAATGCTTTTATGGTGAGGGAAAGGAATGTGAGGGCTGCATCTTGGAGCTGGTTTGTTGTATATATATATATATATATATATATATATATATATATATATATATATATATATATATATATATATATATATATATATATATATATATATATATATATATATATATATATATATATATATATATATATATATATATATATATATATATATATATATACATGCATATATATATATATATATATATATATATATATATATATATATATATATATATATATATATATATATATATATATATATATATATATATATATATATATATATATATATATATATATATTCCGGTTTTACGTCACGGACTCCCTTTCCTACCAAGGGCTAGGATAGTGGCCTTCTTGCGAAGGACTTGTTTTGGCAGATGTAATCGTTACCTTGAGTGCATGCCTTTGCTAACCTCAGACCGTGACGGGGCGCGAACTCTCGACCTGACGCCTCAGAGTCGTGGACGCTACCGATTGAGCCACGGGGACTACACTATGCTTACATATATATATATATATATATATATATATATATATATATATATATATATATATATATATATATATATATATATATATATATATATATATATATATATATATATATATATATATATATAAATATATATATATATATATATATATATATATATATATATATATATATATATATATATATATATATATATATATATATATATATATATATATATATATATATATATATATATATATATATATATATATATATATATATATATATATATATATATATATATATATATATATATATATATATATATATATATATATATATATATATATATATATATATATATATATATATATATATATATATATATATATATATATATATATATATATATATATATATATATATATATATATATATATATATATATATATATATATATATATATATATATATATATATATATATATATATATATATATATATATATATATATATATATATATATTGAAGGGGGATATGGTGACAGTCTTTAAATTCCTTCATGGTTATGATAGAGTGGATACGGATCGATATTTTGATATGGCTGGCTCTAGAACTAGAGGTCATAGTATGAAGCTTCGTAAGAAAACTTCTTTGCAGGATGTAAGGAAATACTTTTCAGCGTAAGAGTAGTTGATAATTGGAATTGGCTAAGCGAGGAGGTAGTTAATGCTATCTCAATCCATAGTTTTAAGGACAGTTATGATAAGTATCACTAAGTAGAAAATGGAACCCATCAGGAGACGGGAAGATACGAGCTTTGGGCTCTTTCCCGAAAACACAATTAAGTAATTACAGTTAGGTAATTAGATGCACAAACTCAGTATCAGTGGCACTAAGTATCATATTTAAAATAGTCACTAGAATCTGGGGAGATTCCGAGATGCTGGAAACAAGCAAACGTGATACCTATCTTCAAAAAGAGAAAGAGGGATACGGCTCTAAACTATAGACCAGTTTCCTTAACCAGCATACTTTCCAAAGTTATGGAGACACTAATAAGGAAACATATTTCTCTTCACTTGGAATCCTTAAACATTTTGTCAATGAGATAACATGGCTTCAGAGAAGGTAGATCAACAGTAACAAACTTATTAGAATTTTATGATGAGGTAAGCCGAATCTTACAGGAAAGAGAGGGCTGTGCAGATTGCATATTCCCAGACTTCCAGAAAGCATTTGACACTGTCCCACGTGGGAGACTTATTAGGAAGCTGGAAGCAATAGCTAGAATAAGTGGAAATGTTTTGGAATGGATAAAAACTTACTTAGAAGGAAGGGAACAGAGGGTTAGAGTAAGACACTCAGTATAAGAATGGAGAAAAGTTAGTAGTGGAGTTCCACAGGGTTCAGTTTTAGGGCCACTTTTGTTCCTTGTATATGTAAATGACCTACCAGAGTCTGTAAATTTATTCATGAATATGTTTGCAGATGATGCAAAGATTGTGAAGAAAGTAAGAAACGAAAACAACGGTAGAGAACTTCAGGAAGATCTAAATAGTTTGCATGAATGGTCAGAAAATTGGCTAATGAAATTCATTACTTCAAAATGTAAGGTAATGAGAATGGGTACAAGTGCAAGAAGGCCCAAGCTTAACTAATCGGTGGCAGGAGTACAACTTTAAGAGACAGAGAATGAGAGAGATCTAGGAGTAAACATACTGGCAGATTTGTCTTCAGAAATGCATATAAATGTCATAGTAAGGACAGCATATGCTCTCTTATCAATGTAAGGGTAGCCTTCAGGCTCACGGACAAGGAAATGTTCAGAAATATTTATGTAATCTATGTGAGGCCAAAACTTGAATATGCAGCCCCCTTTTGGAATCCACACTTGAAAAGCACGTAGCTAAGCTTGAAAAAGTTCAAAGACATGCCACGAAACTGGTGCCAGAAATACGTAATCTCAGTTATGATGAGAGGCTGAGGGAATTAGACTTACCATCACTAGAAGCTAGAAGATTAAGGGGGGATATGGTGACAGTCTTTAAATTCCTTCATGGATATGACAGAGTGGACAGGGATTGATATTTATATATGGCGGAGCCCGCCCCCCCCGGAATAGAACTAGAGGTCATAGTTTGAAGTTTCGTAAGAAAACTTCTTTGCAGGATGTATGGAAGTACTTTTTCAGTGTAAGAGTAGTTGATACTTGGAATTGGCTAAGCGAGGAGGTAGTTAATGGTATCTCAATCCATAGTTTTAAGGACAGGTATGATAAGTATCACTAAGTATAAAATGGAACCGATGAGGAGACGGGAAGATACGAGCTTTGGGCTCTTTCCCGTAAGCACAATTAGGTAATCACAAACGAGCAAGAAATGATTACCTAAGTAAAAGAAGAGAGGCAGAGAGAGACTATGAAAGGGACCATACCAGGAAGGCTAAAGAAAATCCCAAGCTTTTCCACAGCTTTATCAGAGGAAAACTGACGGTGAAAGAATACGGTTTTAGGCTTAAGAGATCGGATGAAAGCATCACTGAGATGGATGAAGAGATGTGCAAAGAACTGAACAAGGAGATTCAGTCTGTATTTACAGTAAAAAATACCCCACCCCCTCAGATTGCAGACACATAAGCTCATGGGTCGGTATTAGAGAACATCAACCTTTCAGCCACAGAGGTATCAAAGCGCTGATGGAGTTAGATGTCCATAAAGCTACAGGTCCTGATGATATATCCTCTCATATACTTAAAACATGCACAAACTGAGTATTAGTGGCATTAAGTATCATACTTAAAAAGTCACTGGAGTCAGGGGAGATTCCAAGATGCTGGAAACAAGCAAGCGTGATACCTATCTCCAAAAAAGGAAGGAGGGATACGGCTCTAAACTATAGACCAGTTTCCTTGACCAGCATAGTTCCAAAGTTATGGAGAAACTAATAAGGAAACATATCTCTCTTTACTTGGAATCCTTCAACTTTTTGTCAGTGAGACAACATGGCTTCAGAGAAGGTAGATCAACAGTAACAAACTTATTAGTATTCTATGATGAGGTAAGCCGAATCTTACAGAAAAGAGAGGGCTGGGCAGATTGCATATTGATAGACTTCCAGAAAGCATTTGACACTGTCCCACATGGGAGACTTATTAGGAAGCTGCAAGCAATGGCTAGAATAGGTGGAAATGTCTTGGAATTGATAAAAACTTACTTAGAAGGAAGGGAACAGAGGGTTAGAGTAAGACACTCAGTGTCTGAATGGAGAAGAGTTAGTGGTGGAGTTCCACAGGGTTCAGTTTTAGGGCCACATTTGTTCCTTGTATATGTAAATGACCTACCAGTGAGTGTAAATTCATTCATGGATATGTTTGCATATAATGCAAAGATTGTGAAGAAAGTAAGAAACGAGAAAAACGGTAGAGAACTTCAGGAAGATCTAAATAGTCTGCATGAGTGGTCAGAAAAGTGGCTAATTATATTCAATACTTCAAAATGTAAGGTAATGAGAATGGGTACAAGTGCTAGAAGGTCCAAGCTTGAATACTCGGTGGCAGAAGTACAACTTCAAGAGACAGAAAATGAGAGAGATCTAGGAGTAAACATACTGGCAGATTTGTATCCAGAAATACATATAAATGGCATAGTAAGGGCAGCATATGCATTCTTATCAAATGTAAGGGTAGCCTTCAGGCACATGGACAAGGAAATGTTAAGAAATATTTATGTAACCTATGTGAGGCCGAAACTTGAATATGCAGTCCCCTTTTGAAATCCGCACTTGAAAAAGCACGTTTCTAAGCTTGAAAAAGTTCAAAGACATGCCACGAAACTGGTGCCAGAAATACGCAATCTCAGTTATGATGAGAGGCTGAGGGAATTAGACTTACCATCACTCGGAGCTAGAAGAGTGAGGGGGGATATGGTGACAGTCTTTAAATTCCTTCATGGTTATGATAGAGTGGATAGGGATCGATATTTTGATATGGCTGGCTCTAGAACTAGAGGTCATAGTTTGAAGCTTCGTAAGAATACTTCTTTGCTGTTTGCAAGGAAGTAATTTTTCAGTGTAAGAGTAGTTGATAATTGGAATTGGCTAAGCGAGGAGGTAGTTAATGCTATCTCAATCCATAGTTTTATGGACAGGTATGATAAGTATCACTAAGTACAAAATGGAACCAATCAAGAGACGGGAAGATACGAGCTTTGAGCTCTTTCCCGTAAGCACAATTGGTAATCATAATTAGGTAATCACGCACAATGTATATAAAAGTGGGGATTCTAAAAGGGTTTTACATATTCAAGTACAGGGCTCACAAGAATCCTATAAAGAATTCTCAAAAAATTTTGTCCACATGCCTGAGGCTCATCTCTTGTGTTTGAATTTGCTTTTATTCTGACGTTTATTAGACTTTCCGCAGGCAAAGCTGTCAATACATCGATCCTTACATCTCTTATGAGTCTTGAAATACCACTCTTTCTATTGGATACCTAAATATGAGTCTTCTTGTTACTGTGCCCTTTCTGATATCTATATTTTTATGTAATGAATTTCAATTAACATCTTTTCTGACCACTCATGCAGACTATTTAAGCTATCATGAAGTTGTAGTAATTACCTAACTGTGCTTACGGGAAAGAGCTATGTTCTTACCTCCCCGTCTCCTGGTCGGTTCCAAACTTGTACTCATTGATACTTATCATATTTGTTCTTAAAATGCATTGAGTTAGGATTAACTACCTCCTCGTGTAGCGAGTTCCAGTCATCAACTATTCTTAAACTAAGAGTGTACATCCTTACAGACTGCAGAGAAAGTTTCTTACGAAGCTTCAGACTCTAACTTTATTCCTGTTCATGGTAAGTCTAAGAAATGCTACTTTTTGAATTGTAGTATTGCTGTGTTTGACATTTAAAATTTATCTCCAATATATATGATATATATTATATATATATATATATATATATATATATATATATATATATATATATATATATATATATATATATATATATATATATATAACCAATTAAGCACATTACATATGTGAAAACATGAATCATTCTTTACCCCGACCGGGACTCAAACCTAGGACTTATGATTACTAAGTCAAGGCGCTACTACTACACCACAGCTATAAGGTTGGATTCCTTTTAACCTTCTGTGGTGTAGTGGTAGCGCCTTGACTTAGTAATCATAAGTCCTAGGTTCGAGTCCCGGTCGGGGTAAAGAATGATTCATATATATATATATATATATATATATATATATATATATATATATATATATACTTAAAAGCTGTCACCATATCTCCCTCATTCTTTTAGCTTCGAGTGATGGTAAGTCTAATTCCCTCAGGCTCCTTCTCATAACTAAGATTGTCTGTTTCTGGCACCAATTTCATTGCATGTCTTTGAACTCTTTCCAGCTAAAGTATATGCTTTTTCAAGTGCGGATTCTAAAAGGGCGCTGACATATTCAAGCTTTGGCCTCCCATAAGTTATATATATATTTTTGAACATTTCCTTGTCCATGTGTCTGATGGCTATCCTTACATTTGCTAAGAAAGCATATACTGCCTATGTTTACTTCTAGATCTTTTTCATTCTTTGTTTGTATGTGATTACCTAATTGTGATTACCTAATTGTGTTTACGGGAAAGAGCCCAAAGCTCGTATCTTCCCGTCTCCTCATCGGTTCCATTTTATACTTAGTGATACTTATCATACCTGTCCTTAAAACTATGGATTGAGATAGCATTAACTACCTCCTCGCTTAGCGAATTCTAATTATCAACTACTCTTATACTGAAAAAGTATTTCCTTACATCCTGCAAAGAAGTTTTCTTACGAAGCTTCAAACTATGACCTCTAGTTCTAGAGCCAGCCATATCAAAATATCGATTCCTATCCACTCTATCATAACCATGAAGGAATTTAAAGACTGTCACCATATCCCCCCTCACTCTTCTAGCTTCGAGTGATGGTAAGTCTAATTCCCTCAGCCTCTCATCATAACTGAGATTGCGTATTTCTGGCACCAGCTTCGTGGCATGTCTTTGAACTTTTTCAAGCTTAGCTATGTGCCTTTTCAAGTGCGGATTCCAAAAGGGGGCTGCATATTCGAGTTTTGGCCTCACATAGGTTACATAAATATTTCTGAACATTTCCTTGTCCATGTGCCTGAAGGCTACCCTTACATTTGATAAGAATGCATATGCTGCCCTTACTGTGCCATTTATATGTATTTCTGGAGACAAATCTGCCAGTATATTTACTCCTAGATCTCTCTCATTTTCTGTCTCTTGAAGTTGTACTCCAGCCACCGAGTAGTCAAGCTTGGGCCTTCTTGCACTTGTACCCATTCTCATTACCTTACATTTTGAAGTATTGAATTTCATTAGCCACTTTTCTGACCACTCATGCAGATTATTTAGATCCTCCTGAAGTTCTCTACCATTGTTTTCGTTTTTTACTTTCTTCACAATCTTTGCATCATCTGCAAACATATTCATGAATGAATTTACAGACTCTGGTAGGTCATTTACATATACAAGGAACAAAAGTGGCCCTAAAACTGAACCCTGTGGAACTCCACTACTAACTCTTCTCCATTCAGACACTGAGTGTCTTACTCTAACCCTCTGTTCCCTTCCCTCTAAGTAAGTTTTTATCCATTCCAAAACATTTCCACCTATTCTAGCCATTGATTGCAGCTTCCTAATAAGTCTCCCATGTATGTATGTATGTTTGTATGTATGTATGTATGTCTGTATGTATGTATGTATGTATGTATGTATGTATGCTATTACCTAATTGTGCTTACGGGAAAGATCCCCATGCTCGTAACTCCCCGTCTTCTGGTTGATTCCATTTTTATACTTAGTGATACTAAGGCAGTCAGACTCCTTAATGACCTTTCTCTTACTTCTAATCTGGATTCTCTTTCTCTTTGCTGTAAGGTATCATTCCTTTCTCTTTTCTGTCACTACTACATTCATAGCTGCTCTGATGAACTGGCGAGATGCATTCCTCCCCCACTGCCTAGGCCACGTAACACTCGCCAAGCAGCCTCGTCTCAAAGGTACTATGTGGAGATTTCTAGCTCGTGGATTGGTCAGTGCAGTGACTGCTTCTTCCCATCTTCCTCCAGCCTCTGGAACTCTTCCTCTCCTGTCTTTCCTAATTCTTATGGCCTATCTTCCTTCCAAAAGTGGATCTATCGTCATCTCAGCACTTAATCCTGCTATATCTCTAGGTCCTCAGTACTTTGACTATTCTTTCATTCTGTCCTTTTCCTTTGTGTACGATTGCCTTATCTATTGCCTTGTTGATTACCTTTTTCTTTTCCTTCATCTTGGTATTTTCTTCATGCCCTACATTTATTGATGAGGGCAGTTTTTTTTGCTTATTCCGGTGTCACACTCATAAAAAAACTTATCATACTTGTCCTTAAAAGTATGAATTTACTTAGTATTAACTACCTCCTCGCTTAGCAAATTCTAATCACCAACTACTTTTACACTAAAAAAGCACTTCTTTAGATCCTGCAAAGAAGTTTTCTTTCGAAGCTTCATTCTATAACCTTTAGTGCTATATAAAAATATCGATTCCTATCCACTCTGTCATGACAATAAGGGAATTTAAAAACCATCACCATATCCCCCTCATTCTTCTAGCTTCGAGTGATGGTAAGTCTAATTCCCTCAGCCTCTCATCATAACTGAGAGTGCATACTTCTGGCACCAGTTTCATGGCATGTCTTTAAACATTTTCCAGCTTCACTATGCTTTTTCAAATATGCATGTATGTATGTATGTATGTATGTATGTATGTATGTATGTATGTATGTATGTATGTATGTATGTATGTATGTATGAATGCATGTATGTAATTACTTAATTGTGCTTACGGGAAAGAGCCCCAAGCTCGTAACTTAACGTCTCCTGATCGGTTTCATTTTGAACTTAGTGATGCTTATCATACATGTCCTTAAAACTATGGATTGAGTCAGCATAAACTACCTCCTCGCTTAGCAAATTCCAATTACCAACTACTCCTATGCAAATAAAATAATTCCTTACATTCTGCAAAGAAATTTTCTTACAAAGTTTCGAACTATGATCTCCAGTTCTAGTGCCTGCCATATCAAAATATCGATCCCTATCCACTCTGTCAAAACCATAAAGAAATTTGAAAACTATCACCATATCCTCCCTCAATCTTCTAGCTTTGAATAATGGTAAATCTAATTAACTCAGCCTCTCCTCATAACTGAGATTGCGTATGTCTTTGAACATTTTCCAGCTTAACTACGTGCTTTTTCAAGTATGGATTCCAAAAGGGGGCTACATATTCAAGTAATGCCTCACATAGGTTACATAAATATTTCTTAACATATCCCTGTCCATGTGCCTGAAGGCTACCCTTACATTTGATAAGAAAGCATATGCTGCCCTTACTATGCCATTTATATGCATTTCTGGAGAAAAAATCGGCCAGTCTGTTTACTCCTAGATATCTTTCATTCTCTCTCTCTTGAAGTTGGCTTGGGCCTTCTTGCACGAGTACCCATTCTCATTACTTTACATTTTCAAGTATTGAAAACCATTAGACAATTTTCTGAACACTCATGCAAACTATTTAGATCTTCCTGAAGTTCTCTACCATTCTTCTCGTTTCTTAATTTCTTCACAATCTTTGCATCATATGTAAACATATTCATGAATGAATTTACAGACTCTGGTAGGTCATTTACATATACAAGGAACAAAAGCAGAACTAAAGCTAAACTCTGTGGAACTCCACTACTAACTCTTCTCCATTCAGACACTGAGTGTCTTACTCTAACCCTCTCTTCCCTTCCTTCTAAGCATTTTCTTATCCATTTCAAGACATTTCCACCTATTCTAGCCATTGCTTGCAGCTTCTTAATAACTCTCCCGTGTGTGACAGTGTCAAATACTTTCTGGATGTCTATGAATATGCAATTTGCCCAACCCTCTCTCTCCTTTAAGATTTGGCATACCTCATGATAATTTCTAGTAATTTTATTACTGTGATCTACCTTCTCTGAAGCCATGTTTCCTCACTGACAAAAATTTGAAGGATTCCAAGTGAAGAGAGATATGTTTCCTTAGTAGTTTCTCTATAACTTTGGAAAGTATGCTCTTCAAGGAAGCAGGTATAGAGCTGTATCCCTCCTTTCCTTTTTTGGAGATAGGTATCACGTTTGCTTGTTTTCAGCATCTTGGAATCTCCCCTGACTCCAACGACTATTTAAATATGATACTTACTGCAGCTGATACTGAATTTGAGCATTTTATAAATACATAAGGGAATATATCATCAGGACCTGTAGCTTTATGGACATCTATCTCCATCAGCGTTTTGCACACCTCTGCGGCTGAAAGGATGATGTTCTCTAATACCGGCCCATGAGATTCTATCTCTGCAATGTGAGGGGGTGGGGTATTTTCTACTGTAAATACTGACTGAAACTCCTTGTTGAATTCTTTGCATATCTCTTCATCAATCTCAGTGATGCTTCCATCTGCTCTCTTAAGATTTAAAACCTGTTCTTTTACCTCAGTTTTCCTCTGATAGAGCTGTGGAAAAGCTTGGGATTTTCTTTAGCCTTCCTGGTAATGTCCCTTTCATAGTCTCTCTCTGCCTCTCTTCTTTTTCTTAAGTAATAATTTCTTGCTCTTTTATAGGTCTGCCAAGCATTTATGTTTTTCTCCTCCTATTCGTTTTCCAGCATTTGTCTCTCCACTACTTAGCTCTTTTACACTGATTATTGAACCATTTCTCCCTGGCATGAATTTCACCTACTTTGGTGACAGGTATGCAGCAATCTACTATCTTCCCATATTTCTCACAAAAGATGTCGTACATTTCTTGAACAGATTTGTTGTTAGATAAGGTCCTCCAGTCAATAACTGCAAAAAGCTCATTCATTTTGATGTAGTCTCCTTTTGGATAGTTCCTCCTTGTGTCCTCAGTGACTCTACTCTCAGGCAGAACATCTTCGATGATATACTCCATCAACAACACACAGTGGCCACTCTTTCCAAATGTTTGTTCATATTCAATTTTTTCAATATCTAGCACGTTATCTGTGAATACTAGATCAAGTAGGAATGGGTCATCCCCACTCCTGGCCCTCATTGGTTCCAGTATATGTTGGTGTAGGAAATTCCCATGTACACAATCTAGGAGTCTTGCCCCAAATGAGTCCTCACTACTGTGTGGGTCAAGATTTATCCAATCTATCTCTTTATGATTAAAATCTCCCATAATCAAAATCTTAAATTTTTTCTCCCATTCAATGTTAACAACTGAGTTTATGACTTCAATAGTACCTATATGACATTCCTCATAACTTCTAACCTATGTTGGTTCCTTGGTGGGTTTTATGCAACAGTTATTATAATGCTCTCTGACCCAGTATCTACGTGAGCAACATGAAATTCTTCGAACTCACTTTCTATAGAATAGATTATTTCTTCAACCTGAATGCTTTCACTTATGAGCAGTGCTATCCCTCCACTAGTCTTCTCAGATCTTTCAACCCTTAATATTCTGAAGCCCTTAGGAAAAACTGTGATGCTGTTTATGTCCTCACTCAACTTAGTCTTTGTAACTGCTACTATATCTGCCTTGTTTTTTTAGATTCTCCACCACGGATGGGTGGAACAGGTCATGGAGGACCCATAGGGCAGTTGCCAACTGGCACAAGCCCCAATCCCCCACTGTGGTGACCAGCCACAGCAGTAACCTCCCCAGTAAACAGCTTAAACTCTCTTGAATGGACGAGGTGCGATCCGTCGACCTCGCAAATGTAAGGCCAGCGCATTACCACTGTACTAGCCAGGAGGCTCATCTGCCTTACTGTTGTGAATCCTATGTTTTAATGCTACTGTCTTCCTAGCAATCCATCAGCAATATGTATAACAATCTTAAGGAGGCCCCATCCCTTGATCTTCTATCATTATATTCTTTATCTCCCCTTTGTCTGGAAGAACTCTGAAATGAAAATTTTTCTTCTCTCATTCATTTCTTTCCTCATTTAACCTTCCAGGCTCTTGCAACAAGTTTTCGATCCTTTCCATCTCTTCCTGTGTTCTGTATCATCCAATGAACACTTTTGAATTCTTGAAGGTCTTTTGGGCTTGTTTTCCTCGTCAGTATTTCTCTACATGTTCCCCTCTCTCAAAGGTTACTTTTGTTGGTCTCTGCTTTCCCTCCCTAGAATATTTACCTAGTTACATTATACTTAGGACCACAAACTACCCCAAAATTTCTTATCAGGTCAACAAACCTAGCTTTATTTTTTTTCAAGTCTCCCCTGCCATGTTGGCTCCAGGGATTTGCTTATGCCTGAGATTACCACTGTCTTCTCTTTATCAAGTGCCTGTTTAATCTGTGGATTTGTCCCTTCCATCTCAATGTCTTTCATTTTTTCTGTTACTGTTTCTTTAGTGTTAACAGCTTGTGCGTTTTCCAGAGCCACCACCTTTACAGCCTCTTTTACTGCCACTTTCCCTTTTAGTGCATCTGCAAAGGAATTTTCATGACATCATGTTCTGTATTCAACTCCTGAAACTCTTTTCTAATCTATTCGATGTTTTCCTCAATCTGGACGTTCTAAGCTGCAATCTCGTCTCTCTCAGAAGAGAGCAATGAACTAACATATAATTCATTCAGGTTGTCATTCATCTGTTTGTTGTTATCTTCTTGTTTAGAAATTCTGGTTTCTAGTTCACTCTTTTCCCCTTCCAGTTCTTTATTCATTGTTTTAATTCTTTTCTTTCTTTCCCTTGTGCTTTATTTGCTTCCTCCAAAAATCTTATTTCCTCTCTGAGTGTTTCATTCTATTTAATTTCTCTATCCATATTCCGAAATTTATCATCAAGGTATATAACCATTGTCTATAATTTCTTGACATTCTGTTTCAGTCTTCTAACAGCCACTCCTCCTCCTGCTACATCCCCCATAGATCCTCTCCCACCCCTTTTCCAACCATTTGATAGGGAGGTTAGCGACAGAGATGGCCTCATTTTGATGTTTTCCCTTTCACAGAATATAGAAATGTATGTATGTATGTATGTATGTATGTATGTATGTATGTATGTAATTGTTTTCCTCGGTGCACTCAGTAATGCAGAGTCAAGACTCATTCTTGATAATAACTTATAAAGGTTAGAGACTATCTTTGAAACTATCACTGATAATGTAACACCAAACCATTAATATGTACACTTGAGCAAGTTTTATTATTATTATTATTATTATTATTATTATTATTATTATTATTATTATTATTATTATTATTATTATTATTATTATTATTATTATTATTAATGTAGTATCATTCCTATACATGGCGTTGGTGATACAGTATTATCCATTTTTAACCTCATGATATGATTTGTCTTCGATATGTAAGAATATGTACAAAATAATTCCGGTAATTGGAAAAATCCAGAAATAATAATAATAATAATAATAATAATAATAATAATAATAATAATAATAATAATAATAATAGTAATAATAATAATAATAATAATAATAATAATAATAATAATAATAATAATAATAATAATAATAATAATAATAATAATAATAATAATAATCATTATCAAGCATACCATCATACTGGTGAAAAATATCCTCCTCCTCCTCCTCCTCCTCCTCCTTCCCCTCCTCTAGGACTTCTTCTTCTTCTATTTATATGGAGGTCTCTGTTTTTCATCAGCTTCTTGACTGCTCGCACTTTGCTTGTTCTCTAAATATTACAAGCACTTACTCTTTCATCTCTTTGCAGTTTTCCGGGCTTGGTACTGAACTGGCATTTCTTGTTTCTCCGGTGAGTGCAGTTATGGTGTAGAACTGCAAGTTTTAGTTTTGACATTTTCATTTTTCAATTTCTTCTTTATAGGTGGTTTTTCCATGTACATATGGGGTCGCTATATCTAACTAGCTAATTTGAGACTAGTGTTACTTTTGGCTTAGAATTTTCTGACAGGGTGCCTTTCTTGACACCAACCATCGCCATTGATCCAGTTTTGTGGCCAGCATTGAATTGAGCTGGCTGGCACCCTTAATGACTGGATTTAACCTTTTCTTTGGTATCCTAACGAAGTTGAAGATCACTGAGAGCCTACACTGCCAATTGAATTATTCAATAAT
>JAXCGZ010020765.1:90000-92500 GCA_037179515.1 Halocaridina rubra
ATGAAGGTTGTGAAGAAAAGGAAAAGGAAAAATGAAGGGTAGAATTGTCGGCAAAGGCATGGAGAAGAGAACAGGATGGGGACTGGAGGAGTTCGTTGATGGGGAGAAGTATAAGAGTAGGTGAAAGAACAAAGCCCTGTGGAGCACCACTGGTTACTGAGACTTAGGTAGATGTTGCGCCTTCAACAACCACATATATGTTACGATCAGAAAGAAAACTGAAAATCAGAGAACAGAGACAAGAGATAAAACCATAAGCAGGAAATTTGACCAACAGAGCCTTGTGCCACACTCTGTCAAAAGCCTTAGATATATCAAGGGTGACGACAAAGGATAAAAAAAAAATAGTGATCTCCAGGGAAAGAAAAAAATAAAGTAAAATAATATATCATATATAAAATGTTTTTATTTATTCTTCATTTGCAAAGGTTAATATCAAAAACGTTTCACAAAATGTTTTTTACACATCACAAAATGTTTTTATTTATTCTTCATTTGCAGAGGTAAACATGAAAAACGTTTCAACAACTTGTGTATCATTTATTTTCCTTTGGAGATAGTATTTATTAACCCATTGGTAGTAAAGTTGTTTTTAGAGAAGATATTATGAAAGTACACTATTGGTACCTTGAAGATGCTTTCAGTGGAAACAGAAAGCTTAAACTTATATATAATTATAATTAGTAAACAGTTCCAAGTTTCTGTCTTACATAATATTTTTATTTGTACTTACACAAAATAAATTTGTATTATTCATGTTTTGGAATAATATTCGTACATTCTACTTTGATAATTCTGAAGCTTCTGGTGAAGATAGAGCCTATACGAGCTTGGGAATTTCTGGATGAGAGAGAGAGAGAGAGAGAGAGAGAGAGGAGAGAGAGAGAGAGAGAGAGAGAGAGAGAGAGAGAGAGAGAGAGAGAGAGAGAGAGAGAGAGAGAGAGTTCTTTTTGAATGTCTTTTATTGTGTTGATAAAAGTAAATAATAAGTTTTACTTGTACGTACTGGAATTCATATTAGAGAGAATTGATTCTCTTTCTTTTATGTATAGTGATTATTACACAAGATTATTGGTAATACCGTAGAGTATTCCTAGTAGGATAATAAATGCCAATATTGTTATGTTATTTTATTATTATTATTATTATTTTTATTATTGTCATTGAAAATTCTCTTGGTAATAATAATAATATTTTCTTGTGTTACTTATACCCTTTTTCAGTTACTTTTCAGGTTCCAGGAGTTGTGAATTTTGCATATGCTTTTTCAGTTACTTTTCAGGTTTAAGCAAGAGTGAATTTGCTGAGATTGCAAATTAAAGAGTCTTCCTTCAGTGACCTCATCTACACAACGTGAGCTGCTACTTCCATCCCAGCAGCATTTTCCCTATGTTTTATTGGGTCGCTGTTTGCACTACCCTGTGGGAGCTTGTGTTGGTATAGCTTAATTTTACGGCCGCATGCTCTTCCTGGCACCGACGCTTACCGTGATCTGGGCTTGGAACCTGCACTAAGTTGAGATTGATATGTTCCCCCAGTGGATTCTTGAATGGGCCACCCACCAGAGGTTGGGTCTTACCTTGTAAAGATGCAGTTGAGAATATAAATATTAAGTCTCAAAAAAATAACATTCAATTACGTATGGTGCAGTGAATATAAACTTTTATATATATATATATATATATATATATATATATATATATATATATATATATATATATATATATATATATATATATATATATATATATATGTGTGTGTGATTACCTAATTGATTACCTAATTGTGTTTACGGGAAAGAGCCCAAAGCTCGTATCTTCCCGTCTCCTGATCGGTTCCATTTTATACTTAGTGATACTTATCATACCTGTCCTTAAAACTATGGATTGAGATAGCATTAACTACCTCCTCGCTTAGCCAATTCCAATTATCAACTACTCTTACACTGAAAAAGTATTTCCTTACATCCTGCAAAGAAGTTTTCTTACGAAGCTTCAAACTATGACCTCTAGTTCTAGAGCCAGCCATATCAAAATATCGATCCCTATCCACTCTATCATAACCATGAAGGAATTTAAAGACTGTCACCATATCCCCCCTCACTCTTCTAGCTTCGAGTGATGGTAAGTCTAATTCCCTCAGCCTCTCATCATAACTGAGATTGCGTATTTCTGGCACCAGTTTCGTGGCATATCTTTGAACTTTTTCAAGCTTAGCTATGTGCTTTTTCAAGTGCGGATTCCAAAAGGGGGCTGCATATTCGAGTTTTGGCCTTACATAGGTTACATAAATATTTCTGAACATTTCCTTGTCCATGTGCCTGAAGGCTACCCTTACATTTGATAAGAATGGATATGCTGCCCTTACTATGCCATTTATATGTATTTCTGGAGACAAATCTGCCAGTATGTTTACTCCTAGATCTCTCTCATTTTCTGTCTCTTGAAGTTGTACTCCAGCCACCGAGTAGTCAAGCTTGGGCCTTCTTGCACTTGTACCC
>JAXCGZ010020765.1:95000-175000 GCA_037179515.1 Halocaridina rubra
CAGTACTTCAAAATGTATTGTAATGAGAATGGGTACAAGGGCAAGAAGGCCCAAGCTTGACTACTCGGTGTCTGGAGTACAACTTCAAGAGACAGAAAATGAGAGAGATCTAGGCGTAAACATAATGGCAGATTTGTCTCCAGAAATACCTATAAATGGCATAGCAAGGGCAGCATATGCTTTCTTATCAAATGTAAGGGTAGCCTTCAGGCACATGGACAAGGGAATGTTCAGAAATATTTATTTAACCTATGTGAGGCCAAAACCCGAATATGCAGCCCCCTTTTGGAATCCGCACTTGAAAAAGCACATAGCTAAGCTTGAAAAAGTTCAAAGACATGCCACGAAACTGGTGCCAGAAATACGCAATCTCAGTTATAATGAGATGCTGAGGGAATTAGACTTACCATCACTCGAAGCTAGAAGAGTGAGGGGGGATATGGTGACAGTCTTTAAATTCCTTCATGGTTATGCTAGAGTAGATAGGGATCGATATTTTGATATGGCTGGCTCTAGAAGTAGAGGTCATAGTTTGAAGCTTCGTAAGAAAACTTCTTCGCAGGATGTAAGGAAATACTTTTTCAGTGTAAGAGTAGTTGATAATTGGAATTGGCTAAGCGAGGAGGTAGTTAATGCTATCTCAATCCATAGTTTTAAAGACAGGTATGATAAGTATCACTAAGTATAAAATGAAACCGATCAGGAGACGGGAAGATACGAGCTTTGTGCTCATTCCCGTAAACACAATTAGGTAATTACAGTTAGGTAATTACATACATACATACATACATTTTGATATGACTGGCTCTAGAACTAGAGGTCATAGTTTGAAGCTTCGTAAGAAAACTTCTTTGAAGGATGTAAGGAAATACTTTTTCAGTGTAACAGTAGTTGATAATTGGAGTTCGCTAAGCGAGGAGGTAGTTAATGCTATCTCAATCCATAGTTGTAAGGACAGGTATGGTAAGTATCACTAAGTATAAAATGGAACCGATCAGGAGACGGGAAGATATGAGCTTTAGGCTCTTTCCCATAAACACAATTAGGTAATCACAATTTAGTAATCACATATATATATATATATATATATATATATATATATATATATATATATATATATATATATATATATATATATATATATATATATATATATATATATATATATATTTTTTTTTTTTTTTTTTTTTTTTTTTAAAGTGATTACCTGATTGTGTTTACGGAAAAGAGCCCAAAGCTCGTATCTTCTCGTCTTCTGATCGGTTCCATTTTATACTTAGTGATACTTATCATACCTGTCCTTAAAACTATGGACTGAGATAGCATTAACTACCTCCTCGCTTAGCGAACTCCAATAATCAACTACTCTTAAACTGAAAAAGTATTTCCTTACATCCTGCAAAAAAGTTTTCTTACGAAGCTTCAAACTATGATCTCTAGTTCTAGAGCCTGCCATATCAATATATCGATCCCTATCCACTCTATCATAACCATGATGGAATTTAACGGCTGTTACCATATCCCCTCTCAATCTTGTAGCTTCGAGTGATGGTAAGTCTAAGTTCCTCAGCTTCTCATCATAACTGGGATTACATATTTCTGGCACCAGTTTTGTGGAATGTCTTTGAACTCTTTTCAAACTTAGCTATGTGCTTTTTCAAGTGCAGATTCCAAAAGGGGGCTGCATATTCAAGCTTTGGCCTCACATAGGTTACATAAATATTTCTGAACATTTCCTTGTCCATGCGCCTGAAGACTACCCTTACATTTGATAAGAAAGTATATGCTGTCCTTACTATAACATTTATATGTATTTCTGGAGACAAATCTGCCAGTATGTTTACTCCTAGATCTCTCTCATGTGTGATTACCTAATTGTGATTACCTAATTGTGTTTACGGGAAAGAGCCCAAAGCTCGTATCTTCCTGTCTCCTGATCGGTTCCATTTTATACTTAGTGATACTTATCATACCTGTCCTTAAAACTATGGATTGAGATAGCATTAACTACCTCCTCGCTTAGCCAATTCCAATTATCAACTACTCTTACACTGAAAAAGTATTTCCTTACATCCTGCAAAGAAATTTTCTTACGAAGCTTCAAACTATGACTTCTAGTTCTAGAGCCAGCCATATCAAAATATCGATCCCTATCCACTCTATCATAACCATGAAGGAATTTAAAGACTGTCACCATATCCCCTCTCACTCTTCTAGCTTCGAGTGATGGTAAGTCTAATTCCCTCAGCCTCTCATCATAACTGAGATTGCGTATTTCTGGCACCAGTTTCGTGGCATGTCTTTGAACTTTTTCAAGCTTAGCTATGTGCTTTTTCAAGTGTGGTTTCCAAAAGGGGGCTGCATATTCGAGTTTTGGCCTCACATAGGTTACATAAATATTTCTGAACATTTCCTTGTCCATGTGCCTGAAGGCTACCCTTACATTTGATAAGAATGCATATGCTGCCCTTACTATGCCATTTATATGTATTTCTGGAGACAAATCTGCCAGTATGTTTACTCCTAGATATCTCTCATTTTCTGTCTCTTGAAGTTGTACTCCAGCCACCGAGTAGTCAAGCTTGGGCCTTCTTGCACTTGTACCCATTCTCATTACCTTACATTTTGAAGTATTGAATTTCATTAGCCACTTTTCTGACCACTCATGCAGATTATTTAGATCCTCCTGAAGTTCTCTACCATTGTTCTCGTTTTTTACTTTCTTTACAATCTTTGCATCATCTGCAAACATATTCATGAATGAATTTACAGACTCTGGTAGGTCATTTACATATACAAGGAACAAAAGTGGCCCTAAAACTGAACCCTGTGGAACTCCACTACTAACTCTTCTCCATTCAGACACTGAGTGTCTTACTCTAACCCTCTGTTCCCTTCCTTCTGAGTAAGTTTTTATCCATTCCAAAACATTTCCATCTATTCTAGCCATTGACTGCAGCTTCCTAATAAGTCTCCCATGTGGAACAGTGTCAAACGCTTTCTGGAAGTCTAGGAATATGCAGTGTGTGTGTGTGTGTGTGTGTGTGTGTGTGTGTGTGTGTGTGATTACATAATTGTGATTACCTAATTGTGCTTATAGGAAAGAGCCCAAAGCTCGTATCTTCCCGTCTCCTGATCGGTTCCATTTCTACTTAGTGATACTTATCATACCTATCCTTAAAACTATAGATTGAGATAGCATTAACTACCTCCTCGCTTAGCCAATTCCAATTATCAACTACTCTTACACTGAAAAAGTACATCCTTACATCCTGCAAAGAAGATTTCTTACGAAGCTTCAACCTATGACCTCTAGTTCTTGAGCCAGCCATATCAAAATATTGATCCCTATCTACTCTATCATAATTATAAAGGAATTTAAAGACTGTCACCATATTCCCCCTCAATCTTCTAGCTTCCAGTGATTAAAATTTTAATTCCCTCAGCCTCTCATCATAACTGAGATTACGTATTTCTGGCACAAAATTTGTGGCATTTCTTTGAACTTTTTCCAGCTTAGCTACGTGCTTTTTCAAGTGCGGATTCCAAAAGGGGGCTGCATATTAAAGTTTAGGGCTTACATAGGATACATAAATATTTCTGAACATTTCCTTCTTCATGCGCCTGAAGGCTACCCTTACATTTGATAAGAAAGCATATGCTGCCCATACTATGCCATTTATATGCATTTCTGGAGACAAATCGGCCAGTATGTTTACTCCTAGATCTCTAATTTTCTGTCTCTTGAAGTTGTACTCCAGTCACCGAGTAGTCAAGCTTGGGCCTTCTTGCACTTGTACTCATTCTCATTACCTTACATTTTGAAGTATTGATTTTCATTAGCCACTTTTCTGACCACTCATGGAGGCTATTTGGATCTTCCTGAAGTTCTCTACCATTGCACTCGTTTCCTACTTTCTTCACAATCTTTGAATCATCTGTAATCATATTCATGAATGAACTTACAGTCTCTGGTAGGTCATTTACATATACAAGGAACAAAAGTGGCCCTAGAGCTGAACTCTCTGGAACTCCACTACTAATTCTTCTCCATTAGAGTAAGACACTCAGTGTCTTACTCTTATTCTTACCCTCTGTTCCCTTCCGTCTAAGTAAGTTTTTATCCATTCCAAGACATTTCCACCTATTCTAGCCATTGCTTGCAGCTTCCTAATAAGTCCCCCTGTGTGGGACAGTGTGATATGCTTTCTGGAAGTCTAGGAATATGCAATCTGCCGAACCCTCTCTTTCCTGTAAGATTCGGCTTACCTTATCATAAAATTCCAATAAGTCTGTTACTATTGATCTATCTTCTCTGAAGCCATGTTGTCTCACTGACAAAAAGTTGAAGGATTCCATGTGAAGAGAGATATGTTTCCTTAGTCGTTTCTCCATAACTTTGCAAACAAAGTTGATCAAGGAAACAGGTCTATAGTTTAGACCCTTATCCCTCTTTCCCTTTTTGAAGATAGGTATCACGTGCACTTGTTTCCAGCATATTGGAATCTCCCCTGACTCCAGTGACTTTTTAAATATGATACTTATTGCCACTGATATTGAGTTTGCGTATTTTTTTAAGTACATGAGGGGATATTTCATCAGGATATATATCACCTATAGCTTTATGGACATCTGACTCTATCAGCGCCTTGCATGCCTCTGTGGCTGAATGTATGATGTTCTCTAATTCTGGCCCATGAGCTTCTATCTCTGCAATCTGAGGGAGTGGGGTATTTTCTACTGTAAATACTGACTGAAACTCGTTGTTCAATTCTTTGCAGATCTCTTCATCCGTCTCAGTGATGCTGTAGTTCAGTCTGACAAGATATCAAGATTACCACAATATCATTTAAGGTAATAAAATAGGCCAAAGTCATAATTATGAAGCAATTTTTATGTATCGAAAATGAACAGACCAAAATTATCACACTACACGAAAAAGGCGGCAATACAGAGTCAGTGTTGCCATAAAAACAGAAAACCAAAACAATGTACAGTTCGTTATGACAAAAAGAAGCAAAATTAAGGGATCACTTTACAACAACAACAAAAAATTATTAATAAATAAAGTGAAAATATATATATATAAATTAATAAATACATTAATATATAAATAAAGAAGACATATATCATACCACTACAACACTCCAAATAAAGAAAGAAAATACACTATGCCGCTACAACACTCCCCTGCCAGTACAGGAGTACATTAGTTTTTAACACTGATAATATAAAATATAGATATATAATATATATATATATGGAGACATAGATACAAAAATACAAATTAATAATATACATAATCAGGGTTACGATTAAATCTAACTCGACGAGATTTCGTAACAACAGATTGAGGTATTTTCTCTTCAATAACATCTTCGTTATCAATATTTTCAGGAATAGATGCACTACTAGGAATTAATGTATCAGAATCTGTGTCATTTGGGGAATTAGAATCAGAAAAATCATTATTTACACTTGATTCAATCACATCAGAATTGACAGCTTCTGGCACAGAATCATTATTTACAGTAGGTTCTGTCTCATTAGAACTGATAGTTTTTGGTATTGAGGCAGGTTTCAATCTATCTACAGATACAGTAGTTAAATTTCCAGAAAGCTGACGTAGAATAAAATATTTATCACCACGTTCCACAACCTCAAGTGGACCAAAGTAGGGAGCCTCTAAAGGGCGACGTACACGATCCACTCTAACCCAAACATGTGTACATGATTCAAGATCTTTTGGAACATAAGGTTTAACAGAGGATGAATGAAGGTATCCATAAGAGGATTCAGAAAAATCTAATTCACGCATTCGAGATACAAATTCAGTGACAATTTCTTTTTGTTGTGCAAAAGAAGGAATTTCAGTTGTTACCATGATTTTAGGACTAAGTAGCATACTTCCTGTTACCAAAGTAAATTGAGAAACTCCAGACTCTGTGGGGGCACATCTTAAACCTAAAAGTACTATTGGTAAAGAAGCAAGCCAATCATCTTTACGTGCCATCAGAGATACTTTCAATACTCTAAGTGATCTTTCAACCATGCCATTGGATTGAGGGTGATATGAAGTGGTACGCAGTCTATGAAATCCAATTATAGAGGAAAGTTGCTGAAATAATGCAGATTCAAACTGAGCACCTCTATCAGTAAAAACATATAATGGCACTCCAAAACGAGATACCCAACCTTTAATAAAAGTAAAAGCAACAGTGGTAGCAGAAATATCTGTGATGGGGATGGCTTCCAACCATCTAGTAGATCTGTCAATACAGGTAAGAATGTATTGTTCTGGTGCTGTAAAAGACTGGCCAGGGACTTTACTAGGAGGGAGAGGACCAACAATATCTAAATGTACAAATTCAAATCTCCCAAAAGGTGCTGTAAAATTTGTAATAGGAGCACGGGTATGGCGGTGCACTTTAACTTGCTGACAAGAAGTACACTCTTTAGTCCAACTTCGAATATCTCGATCCATATTAGGCCAAAAGTACCTAGCTTTGATAAGGCGCAACGTACCTTTGACTCCTGGATGTGAAATGTTATGCATAAGTTGAAATACTGATTTACGACAAGCTAAGGGAAGAAATGGTCTTGGATGGGGTGTTGGCGCGTCACAATATAAGTCATGATTCTGAATTTTGAAAATTTTCAATCTCTCTTTGTAATTAAGAATTTCTGTGTCAGTGGATTGGCTCTCAGCTATACTGGTTAAATCATGTAAGTCCACTGCGACAGAAGATACAGGTAATGGTCTGGAAAGACAATCTGCTACAATATTGTCTGCACCCTTGATATGTACAACATCTGATATATACTCGCTAATTAAAGACCAATATCGTTGCTGTCTATCTGACTTGGCTGTATGAGGATTGTTAAATGCAAAAACAAGGGGTTTATGATCAGTAAATAAAACGGTTTCACGTCCTTCAATTACATATTTAAATTTTAGTACAGCCAGATAAGCAGCAAGCAGTTCTCGGTCAATAGTAGAATAACACCTCTGAGTTTCTGATAATTTCTTTGAAAAGAATTCAATAGGGACAAATTTACCATCCTGAATTTGGTGTAATGCAGCTCCAGCTGCCACTTGGGAACAATCAGTCACCAGATGCAGTGGAGAATTACACTTGCTAGTGAAATATGCAATGGTGCAAGCATTGTTAAGTGACTCTTTAGCACTTACAAAGGCAGATTCTGCTTCCGAATTCCATACTAGTTCTTTAGATTTAGGTTGTAATCTAATTAATTCGGTCAAAGGATATACAACATCAGCAAAATGCGGTACCATTTGTCTATAGCAATTGAGCATTCCTATAAACCTACGTAAGGCAGCAGAATCTGCTGGCTTAGGAAAATCAACAATATCTGTCTGTTTATGAGAACCAGGTTTTAAACCATTAGCAGTGATCAAATATCCTAAATATTCTATTTCATTTTTAAAGAATTCACATTTATCAATAGAAATTTTAAAATTATTAGAGCTTAGGATTTCAAATACTATAGACAAATGTTTCTTGTGCTCTTCTGTATTCTCTGAAAATATCAGAATATCATCCAGGTAAATAAATACAAAATCAAGGTTTCTAAATAAATTGTCCATCAAACGCTGAAAAGTGGCAGGGGCATTCCGAAGACCATAAGGCATATATAAATATTCAAATAGCCCAAAGGGTGTGGTTACTGCTGTCTTTTCAACATCTGAAGGATTCATAGGGATCTGGTGATAGGCTTTTAACAAATCAATTTTACTGAATATCTTTTTCTTGTAAAGCTTTAATGACACACTACTAATATGTGGTAAAGGATATTTATCTGGCTTGGTCAAAGTATTAAGTTGCCTAAAATCACCACATACTCTCCACTCTCCTGGCTTAGGTTTAGGAACTAAATGAAAGGGTGAAGCCCAAGGTGATTTAGAGGGTTGTACAATACCCATATCCAACAACTGTTTAAATGCTTCCTTGGCAGCAGAATATTTGTCTGGAGCCAACGGATGACATCTAGCAAATGTCGGAGAACTCCCTGAATCTATATAATGAAAAAAATTAGAATTCTTGAAAGAATTATTAGCTGTAAGAGGCTTAACACAGGACAAGAGTGAGGGAAAATCTTGGAACAACTGTTGTACAGAATCAGGTAAATAGTTCAAATTATTAATCACATAAGAAACATTATGATTTGCAATATCACCTTTTACAGAACATTGTGTTATATTGTCATGTAAAGTTTTATTCTTACAATAAATAAACAATCCAAAATTGCAAAGAAAATCATTACCTAATAAAGGTGTACATACATCTGCAACAACAAATGTCCAGTTAAATCGACGGCGCAACTGCCGAATATCAAGGTCAAGAATAATTTCACCATAAACTTTTATGGACTCACCAGTGGCCGTAGATATATTAACTGCTGTTGGCCTTAATAAAATTTCTGAAACATACTTATAAGGAATAATGGAGACTTCTGCTCCTGTATCCACAGTGAAGACCATGTCACTACAACCAATTTTGGCTACAACCTGTAGAAGTGGCAGAACAGAAGTGGCCGTAGCTACAATTTTCTCTTCTGTCTGCTTTATTAGTTTTCCGAACTAGGAAAATTCGGTGCTGGCGACGAGGACCTAGATGTTGATGCTGAGGACGGCGCTCTAGAAGAATCCTTCATCTGGATATTTTGAGATTTATTCGGCCATTGGCACCACGGCTTGCACCATTTAGCCCGAGTTCCATAATATAAATGGGCACGACAAACTTTTGGACGTTGATTTTGATGGAACGGTTGCACTCCTAGGCCTACAGGTGGATTCTTGGAAATTGATACATACTGGGATGTACTAGCTTGACGAGAAACTGACGACTGATCAACAACATTGATGGGTTTAGCCCTATTATTATTTTGAGAAAATACCACTAGTTCATCTGCAAGCTTGCCTAAAGCTGGTAAATCCATATTTTGCTGAGAGGCTAAAACTGCCGAAATACTACTGGGAACTGCTTGCAAGAATTTATGTTTCACTAGGTCATCTGTTACTCCTAATTTAGAAGCAGTTCTGCGAATTTCTTCTAAATAAACTGAAGGCTTGCCATGCATTACTGTATCACTTATCAAATCATTGAAAAGTTCAGGCTTGGTCTGTTCAAAAAGATTTGTGTGGTATGCTTTAATTATATCATAGTCTCTCCTATTTAAAGTGTCTTGGGGAACACGTTCTACAACAGTAGGGGGCAAGGCAGATAACACATGGAAAAATTTTGTTTCACTGGATTTCACATTAGCTAAGCCAAATTGGGCTTCAAGAATAGAAAACCACCCTGAAACGCAGGTGTCCATGAATGCAGGGGTTTTCACTGCTTTGTGCCTGACAGCACTAGACTTATCATCATCAGAATCTAACATTGTTTATGACAGCTTATCTTGGAGTACAAATACTGAAAGAAACCTAGGCCTTGCCTACCGGTATGATGCTGAAGAAATTTTGTCACTTACGCCTATCTTGTCAATTACAAATATCTTGTCACTCTAATCTTGTCACTCTTATCTTGTCACTCCTATATCTTGTCACTATCTGGTCACTTCGATGATCACCACTTTGTAGTTCAGTCTGACAAGATATCAAGATTACCACAATATCATTTAAGGTAGCAAAATAGGCCAAAGTCATAATTATGAAGCAATTTTTATGTATCGAAAATGAACAGACCAAAAATATCACACTACACGAAAAGGCGGCAATACAGAGTCAGTGTTGCCATAAAAACAGAAAACCAAAACAATGTACAGTTCGTTATGACAAAAAGAAGCAAAATTAAGGGATCAGTTTAGAACAACAACAAAATTATTAATAAATAAAGTGAAAATATATATATCAATTGATAAATAAATTAATATATAAATAAAGAAGACATATATCATACCACTACAACACTCCAAATAAAGAAAGAAAATACACTATGCCACTACAATGCTTCCATCTGCTCTCTTAAGCCTTTAAGCCTGTTCTTTTACCTTCAGTTTTCCTCTGATAAAACTGTGGAAAAGCTTGGGATTTTCTTTAACCTTCCTGGTCATGTCCCTTTCATAGTCTCATTTTGCCTCTCTTCTTTTACTTAGGTAATCATTTCTTGCTCTTTTGTAGGTTTGCCAGGCATTTATGTTTTTTCTCCTCCTATATCTATTCCAGCATTTGTCTCTCCACTACTTTGCTCTTTTACACTCATTATCGAACCATTTCTCTTTGGTATGAATTACACTTACCTTGGTGACAGGTATGCAACAATCTACTCTCTTCCCATATTTCTTACAAAAGATGTTGTACATTTCTTGTACAGATTTGTTGTAAAATAAGGTTCTCCAGTCAATAACTGCAAAAAGTTCATACATTTTGATGTAATATCCTTTCGGATAGTTCTTCCTCATGTCCTCAGTGACTCTACTTTCAGGCAGAATATCTTCAATGATATGCACCATCAACAACTCACACTGGTCACTCTTTTCAATTGGTGGTTCATACTCAATTTTTCCAATATCCTCCACGTTAACTGTGAACACTAAGTCAAATAGTGATGGCTCATCTCCACCCCTGGCCCTCGTTGGTTCCAATATATGTTGGTGTAGGAAATTCCCTTGTATGCAATCTAGGAATCTTGTCCCGAATGAGTCCTCACCACTGTGTGGGACAAGATTATCCAATCTATCTCTTTATGATTAAAATCTCCCATAATCAAAATCCTACATTTTCTCTCCAGTGCCATGTTAACAACTGAGCTTTTGACATTAGTAGTACCTATATAACTTTCCTCATAAACTTCTAGCCTATGTTGATTACTTGGTGGGTTAAACAGAATAGTTACTATAATGCTCTCTGATCCAGTATTTATGCGAGCAACAAGAAATTCCTTGAACTCAATTTCTATAGCCAAGTTTATTTCTTCAATCTGAAACCTTTCACTTATGAGCAGTGCTATCCCTCCACCTGTCCTCTCAGATCTTTCAACCCTTAATATTCTGAAGCCCTTAGGAAAAATTGTGACCCTGTTTATGTCCTCACTCAACTTAGTCTCTGTAACTGCTACTATATCTGCCTTACTGTTATGAATCCTATCTTTTAATTTTGCCGTCTTACCAGCTAATCCATTGGCATTTGTGTATAACAATCTTAATGAAGCCCCATCCCCTGATTTTCTGTCATTATCTTCTTTATTTCCCCATTGTCTGGAAGACTGAAATGAAACTTTTTCTTCTCTTCATCATTTCTCTCCTCATTTAACCTTCTATCCTCTTGCAACAAGTTTTTGATCCTTTCCATCTCTTCCTGTGTTCTGTATCGCCTAATGAACAATTCTTTGAATTGTGTGATTACCTAATTATGATTACCTAATTGTGTTTACGGGAAAGAGCCCAAAGCTCGTATCTTCTCGTCTCCTGATCGGTTCCATTTTATACTTAGTGATACTTATCATACATGTCCTTAAAACTATGGATTGAGATAGCATTAACTACCTCCTCGCTTAGCCAATTCCAATTATCAACTACTCTCACACTGAGAAAGTATTTCCTTAGATCCTGCAAAGAAGTTTTCTTACGAAGCTTCAAACTATGACCTCTAGTTCTAGAGCCAGCCATATCAAAATATCGATCCCTATCCACTCTATCATAACCATGAAGGAATTTAAAGACTGTCACCATATCCCCCCTCAATCTTCTAGCTTCGAGTGATGGTAAGTCTAATTCCCTCATCCTCTCATCATAACTGGGATTGCGTATTTCTGGCACCAGTTTTGTAGCATGTCTTTGAACTTTTTCAAGCTTAGCTATGTGCTTTTTCAAGTGTGGATTCCAAAAGGGGGCTGCATATTCGAGTTTTGGCCTCACATAGGTTACACAAATATTTCTGAACATTTCCTTGTCCAAGTGCCTGAAGGCCACCCTTACATATAATAAGAATGCATATGCTGCCCTTACTATGCCATTTATATGTATTTCTGGAGACAAATCTGCCAGTATGTTTACTCCTAGATCTCTCTCATTTTCTGTCTCTTGAAGTTGTACTCCAGCCACCGAGTAGTCAAGCTTGGGCCTTCTTGCACTTGTACCCATTCTCATTACCTTACATTTTGAAGTACTGAATTTCATTAGCCACTTTTCTGACCACTCATGCAGATTATTTAGATCCTCTTGAAGTTCTCTACCATTGTTCTCGTTTTTTACTTTCTTCACAATCTTTGCATCATCTGCAAACATATTCATGAATGAATTTACAGACTCTGGTAGGTCATTTACATATACAAGGAACAAAAGTGGCCCTAAAACTGAACCCTGTGGAACTCCACTACTAACTCTTCTCCATTCAAACACTGAGTGTCTTACTCTAACACTTTGTTCCCTTCCTTCTAAGTAAGTTTTTATCCAATCCAAAACATTTCCACCTATTCTAACCATTGCTTGCAGCTTCCTAAGAAGTCTCACATGTGGAACAGTGTCAAACACTTTCTGGAAGTCTAGGAATATGCAATCTGCCCAGCCCTCTCTTTCTTGTAAGATTTGGCTTACCTCATCATAACATTCTAATAAGTTTGTTACTGTTGATATACCTTCTCTGAAGCCATGTTGCCTCACTGACAAAAAGTTGAAAGATTCCAAGTGAAGAGAGATATGTTTCCTTAGTAGTTTCTCCATAACTTTGCAAACTATGCTGGTCAAGGAAACTGGTCTATAGTTCAGAGCCGTATCCCTCCTTCCCTTTTTGAAGATAGGTATCATATTTGCTTGTTTCCAGCATCTTGGAATCTCACCTGACTCCAGTGACACTTTAAATATGATACTTATTGCCACTGATATTGAGCTTGCGCATTTTTTAAGCACATGAGGGGATATGCCATCAGGACCTGTAGCTTTATGAACATCTAAATCTATCAGCGCTTTGCATACCTCTGTGGCTGTAAGGTTGATGTTCTCTAATACCGGCCCTTGAGCTTCTATCACTGCAATCTGAGGGGGTGGGGTATTTTCTACTGTAAATACTGACTGAAACTCCTTGTTCAATTCTTTGCAGATCTCTTCATCCGTCTCAGTGATGCTTCCATCCGCTCTCTTTAGCCTTAAAACCTGTTCTTTTAAATTCAGTTTTCCTCTGATAAAGCTGTGGAAAAGCTTGGGATTTTCTTTAGCCTTCCTGATGATGTCCCTCTCATAGTCTCTCTCTGCCTGTCTCCTTTTACTTAGGTAGTCATTTCTTGCTCTTTTGTAGGTTTGCCAGGCATTTATGTTTTTTCTCCTCCTATACCTTTTCCAGCATTTGTCTCTCCACTCCTTAGCTCTTTTATACCCATTATCGAACCATTTCTCTCTGGCATGAATTACACCTACTTTGTGACAGGTATGCAGCAATCTACTATCTTCCCATATTTCTCACAAAAGATTTCATACATTTCTTGAACAGATTTGTTGTAAAATAGGGTTCTCCAGTCAATAACTGCAAAAAGCTCATTCATTTTGATGTAATCTCCTTTTGGATAGTTCCTCCTCATGTCCTCAGTGCCTCTACTCTCAGGCAGAATATCTTCAATGATATACTCCATCAACAGCACACAGTGGTCACTCTTTCCAATTGGTGGTTCATACTCAATTTTTTCAATATCCAACACATTATCTGTGAATACTAGATCAAGTAGTGATGGCTCATCCCCACCCCTGGCTCTTGTTGGTTCCATTTCATGTTGGTGTAGGAAATTCCCTTGTACGCAATTCAGGACTCTTGCCCTGAATGAGTCCTCACCACTGTGTGGGTCAAGATTTATCCAATCTATCTCTTTATGATTAAAATCTCCCATAATCAAAATCCTACATTTTTTTTCCCGTGCCATGTTAACAACAGAGTTTATGACTTCAGTAGTACCTATATGACTTTCCTCATAAACTTCATGCCTATTCTAGTTCCTTGGTGGGTTATATACAACAGTTATTATAATGCTCTCTGACCCAGTATTTATGCGAGCAACAAGAAATTCTTTGAACTCACTCTCTACAGACAAGTTTATTTCTTCAACTTGAATCCTTTCACTTATGAGCAGTGCTATCCCTCCACCAGTCCTCTCAGATCTTTCAACCCTTAGTATTCTGAAGCCCTTAGGAAAAACTGTGACACTGTTTATGTCCTCACTCAACTCAGTCTCTGTAATTGCTACTATATCTGCCTTACTTTTGTAAATCCTATCTTTTAATTCTACTGCCTTACCAGCTAATCCATCAGCATTTGTGTATAACAATCTTAATGAGGCCACATCCCCTGATCTTCTGTCATTATCTTCTTTATCTCCCCTTTGTCTGGAAGAACTCTGAAATGAAAATTTTTCTTCTCTTCTTCATTTCTTTCCTCATTTAACCTTCTTGCCTCTTCCAACAAGTTTTTGATCATTCCCATCTCTTACTGTGTTCTGATGAACACTTCTTTGAATTCTTGAAGGTCTTTTAGACTTTTTTTTCTCAACAATATTTCCCTACATGTTTCCCCTCTCTCAAAGGTTACTTTTGTTGGTCTCGCCTTTCCTTCCCTCGAATATTTACCTAGTTGGTGAATGTTTACAATATCCTCAGGACCACAAACTGCTCCAAGCTTTCTTATCAGGTCTACAACACTAGCTTTATTTTCTTCAAGTCACCCCTGCCATGTTGGCTCCTGGGATTCGCTTATGCCTGAGATTACCACTGTCTTCTCTTTATCAAGTGCCTGTTTGATGAGTGGGTTTGCCCTTTCCATCACAACGTCTTTCATTTTTTTGATTACTGTCTCTTTATAGTCAACTGTTTGTATGTTTTCCAGTGCCACCACTTTTACAGCCTCTTTTACTGCCACATTCCCCTTTAGTGCATCAGCAAAGGAAGTTTTCATGGCATCATTTTCCATATTCAGCTCCTGGAACTCTTTTCTAAACTGTTCAATGTTTTCCTTAATCTGGACATTCCAAGCAGCAATCTCGTCTCTCTCAGAAGAGAGCAGTGAACTAACATCTAATTCCTTTAGGTTGTCATTCAGCTGTTTGTGTTTATCTTCTTGTTTAGAGATTCTAGTTTCTAGTTCCCTCTTTTCCCCTTCCAGCTCCTTTATTCGTTTTTCTAGTTACTTTCTCTCCTGCCCTTGTGCTTTATTTGCTTCCTCCAAAGATCTTATTTCCTCTCTGAGTGTTTCATTCTCTTTCATTTCTCCATCCATATTCTGAATTTTTTCATCAAGGCTTATAACCATTGCCTCTAAATTCTTGATTTTCTGGTTTAGTCTCCTAATGGCTACCCCTCCTCCCGACCCATGGGTGGGAGAGGTTTGGAACATAGATGGCCTCATTTTTATGTTCTCCCTCTCACAGAATATAGAAAGAAGAAGAGAATGAAAAAAAAGAGAGAAAAACTTTTATTTAATTTTCACACAGAATTTTTATATCTCCATATAAGTGCTATTTAGTGACTCAATTTATCTCTCTTCTTGTAACACACATCTTAACTTAAAAATTTGACTATGGTAATTTGAGGATAAAAAGAAAAAGAAAAAAATGCAACAAAACAAAAGTCAAACCTGAAGGAAAGTTCAAATTTGTGTCTGAGGAGGCACCCACTTGTTTCTGCTATATATTCTTCCTAACTGATAAAGTCACTTGCTAACCAAGATATGTTATCACAGGATTAGACTTTGCATTTAACTCAATATATATATACAAAATAAAAAAATAAATAAAAATAAAAAAATAGTAAAAGAGAAAGCTAAAAGAAAAGAAAAAAATGAAGAAAATAAGACAGCTGTACTACTTGGCAACTGAACTCGGTACTGTTGACAGGTGTATTTTTGGTATTTATTTAATTATTCAATTATTTCGTGTATCAAACTAACTAACAAGTTAATATAAATGGGAGGGATACTGATTTTAGCAATATATGGAACCACAGGATCAGGTAAACGGCTTAAGAGCTTTCCCCAGCTTACACAAAAAATTAGGTAATGTGATGTGATGGCTTCACCTCTGGCAACTCTTCTAAATTTCCTTCAAGGCAGAACAGGACAGCAGCTTCTCTCTCCCCTCACGAAAATGTTCTGAATTTTTTCCTTTAATATTTTGGACAGTCTCTTCATACAACAAATAGAAGTTTTGTTCTCACAATACTCTGCAGGATTTCAGATTTAGGGAAATTATGGTAAAGTTTTCCACTAAGCACTTAGTCATTCAAAAACACAAGGACAAATTTAAGAGATACTGGGATGTGTGTACTGTGTGTGCGCGCGCTGTATGTGTGTGATTACCTAATTGTGATTACCTAATTGTGTTTACGGGAAAGAGCCTAAAGCTCGTATCTTCCCGTCTCTTGATCGGTTCCATTTTATACTTAGTGATACTTATCATACCTGTCCTTAAAACTATGGATTGAGATAGCATTAACTACCTCCTCGCTTAGCCAATTCCAATTATCAACTACTCTTACACTGAAAAAGTATTTCCTTACATCCTGCAAAGAAGTTTTCTTACAAAGCTTCAAACTATGACCTCTAGTTCTAGAGCCAGCCATATCAAAATATTGATCCCTATCCACTCTATCATAACCATGAAGGAATTTAAAGAATGTCACCATATCCCTCCTCACTCTTCTAGCTTCGAGTGATGGTAAGTCTAATTCCCTCAGCCTTCCATCATAACTGAGATTGCGCATTTCTGGCACCAGTTTCGTGGCATGTCTTTGAACTTTTTCAAGCTTAGCTATGTGCTTTTTCAAGTGTGGATTCCAAAAGGGGGCTGCATATTCGAGTTTTGGCCTCACAATTACCTGATTGTGGCTATGTAAAAGAGCAGTATGCTTGTAACTCCCCGTCTCTTGGTCGGTTTTGGACACATTGATGCTTATCATTCTTGTCCTTAAAGCTTTGGATTGCGTTAGCACTAACTAAATCCTCGCTTAGTGATTTCCTATCATCAACTACTCTTACACTAAAAAAGTACTTCCTTACATCCTGCAAAGAAGTTTTCTTTTGAAGCCTCAAACTATGACTTCTAGTTCTAGAGTCAGTTCCTATCCACTTCCTCCCACATCTGTGTTAGAAGAATGAAGCCACTCATTGTGGTGTACATTGAAGTCTCCAATATAGAGAACATCAGAATGTGGGTGAGAATATAGCAAGAGCTCATGGCAAGAGGACAAATATTCAAAGAAGGGCACAAAGTCAGTGGAGCAAAGAAACATATATTTATAGCCAGAGAATATCAAAGTCAGAAAATTCAAGGTCCATGAGCCTTGCAATAGGAGTGTTAGAGTTACAGTAGGCACAGACCCCACTTTTGGAACGGAAATGAGAATACAGGTTATAGTGACAGATTTCAATTGGGTCAGAGGATGCATGGTTAGATAGCTGGATTTCAAAAAGCAGGAGGAGGCTAGGGAGGGATGTACCGAAGTGCAGACGAAAGATTGGCGTTTGGATTGCAGATATTAGAACAGTGAAGAGTGAAAGAAGCAGATATATTAGGAGATGCAATGTTGTGGGCAGAGCCATTACTAACACCAAGTGTGTTTACAGTCATGCCAATAGTGGAGTCTATAGAGGATGTTAGTAATTGTGGGGGTTTGTTTTAAATGATGATGCTAGAGTGTTAAGATTCTGTTTTACTAAGGGGACTCAAAGTACCGAGCTCGGTTAAGAGCTCACAAACAGACAGGACAGATATTTGTACTTGAACACCCTATCTTCAATACCATTAGTCGGTTAAATGAAACTCAGAATTCAACTTTCTTTTAATTTTGGAAATGCAATGACATTAAAAGAATTGAATTAAATTTCTCAAATTAAACTTTATGAAATGCTGCCTCGAATCCCGGAGGAGGTGAGTATGAGTTCGTTTCCCGGCACCACGGACGTATGCCAAGACTTTGGCCTCAACTCGATGATTACCTCTGTCACACAGGCAGAGTAGAATACAGGACACTGCAATTTCAGAAACAGAAATGACACAGTTTATAATGGGAAACTGAAAGCATGAGCACACATATAATGAGTTTCCAATGTCATTCTACTGGATGAATATATATAGGTTATTCACAGCTAACCAGAAATATTTATGAATATATATAGGTTATTCACAGCTAACCAGAAATATTTATGCTACCATAATAGCATACAAAACATTAATTCTTTACTGGTTTTAAAGAAAATAATATATTCACAATAAATGAAGAATAAGCAAGACAAATACAGTACTGTATGTATTCCTTAAATTGTGGGCAACCACAAAAGTTGCAATGCTTATTCCTGATATGAAATTAATATGGTAAAACACTCTATTTAGGGTAAAGGAAGAATCTACGAGATAAATACAGTATTCATTCACTTTTAGTTATCAAGAACTTTGCAATAAAAAAAGGGTGCAAAACCACCTTTTGAGGTATTTGCAACTTATAACTCAAAACACTTTATCCCCAACATATGAAGAATTAGCAAGATAAATACGGTATGCATTCATTAAAATGTGGTTAACAAGAAATATTTGCATAGCCAACTGGGAAAAATTACCTTTTGAATATTTGCAATTTGGCTTTTTGGCAAATAGCTTTATTGACGAGTTTTTGAAGTAAAAAAAAAACACTTTATTTACGATGATAGAAAGGGGTGAAATGAAATTAGAATTTATTAGGAAGAGAGATAGATTTTTACGGGCTCATAACTAGTCTTCAGAGGATGAGATTTTCGTTTATCACATTCAGTGAAAAGAAACTTCTCAGCAATATATATCAGCTGTAATTTACAGGTTAAGGAATTAACTTTGGCATGTGAGATTCCAGTGTGGTAATCTACAAAATTTCGTGTGACTGGGAATGGAATCTGAGAATAGAAATCCATAAGATTTATCCAGTAACGAATGTAACTAATTCTCGAAAATAAACCAATTTGCTTGACCCACGAGCTTTACCATACACTATCCCTCACCTTGTTGTGCTAGATGAATTCCTTGTTGTGCTAGATGAATTCCTGTGAAGATGCCACGTAAAATGATTTTAAATAAACTTAGACCACCCAGGCGAGATGTTGCCTCTGGGCAGTCTCGGCGCCAAAAGAGAGCGTCTCCTCGTGGTGCTTCGTGACGTCATCTGTAGGAGACATTCCTAGAGCAGTAATTGGCTCTGATTTCATTTTAAGGATTATTTTAGTGGTGGTCCCTGGCAGGCAATTATAGCAGAGATGCAAGGGAGAGACAGTATTTTTAGGTGCAACAAGTGGAAGCAAATAAAATAAAACGAGAATACTAATGAAAAGTTAGGTTACTGGTTCTGTGTTTCTTTTTAATTTTCTTGGCCCGTTGCAGGCAGAAAAATAGGAGCAGCCTTTATATTGGGGCTATACTTCTACACGTACAAGAAGAGTAAATAAACACTATAGAATTAGCTATAAGCTAAAATACAAATTGCAAATAATCATAATCTGCGAAAGTCAAGAAGTGGGAATTATTTTATTAGTTAGAAAATAACAGTTATGTTAGAGGGAATTAATTTTTTTAGTTAGAAAATAACAGTTATGTTACTAATTTAATTAATAAGGCATCTAACAGCCTCTGTTGACATTGAGCGAAACACTCTGTCACAAAGGCCCTTTCTAGAGAATATTGATTTAGCAAAATTCTACTACAGAAGGCGAAAAAAGAACAGAGGAAGTTACGGTGACTTCAGTGTTATTATGAGGGATGAGATATCCTTCTCATGGAAAAGAACAAATGAATAATAAGAATGGGATCCACCACTGGAACATATCATACTATTAGTAAAAGTAAACAAGTCTTGTAAACAAAACATTAAATGACATGCAAAACATAAAAGAAATGTGATCAAATTCAAATTTAAAGAAAATTAAATCACAATTAGATATCAGTGAATATCAATATTTAAATTTATGAATGCTTCACATGCAAGAAGGCAATAATATAATATACAAAATAAAATACAGTATACGCAAATTAAACATTTGAACCACGTCGTCACTAACATTGGCGACTGGATTTAAAACAGTTTCAGCTATTCAACACTAAACTAAAATGTTTCTGCCAAGTTCTGGCTTTCAAAGTCCCACAAAGGGAAATATAAAACTACGATCAAAAAATTATTCTTCATCCTTTTCGTTTTCCATTAGGAATAACGTTTGTACGCTAAAGTAAACAAGTACAGTACAGTATTAAAGACATAAAAGATAAACATAAAAATAAACAACACATTAGAGAAGTAATCTTTACTGACTAGCCAAATTTAGGCTAACAGCACCAGCTTCCTCATTTGAGGGTAACGACCGTCGACTTAGTAGATCAGCAAGGTCATTGTCCTTGCCATGAACATGTTGGGCAGTGAATTTAAAAAGATTCAGGTAAAGTGCCCACCTTTTCAGACGAGGATTTAGCTTGTCTGCAGTCTGTAAATATAGGAGAGGTCGGTGGTCGGTTCTCAGTGTAAAATGTTGGCCATACAGATGGACTTCAAATTTCTTTATGGCCCAATATGCAGCTAGAGCTTCCTTCTCCACGGTGGAGTAATTTCGCTCTGCAGGGCGAAGCCTGCGGCTTGCATATCGCACTGGAGCTACTTCTGCTGAGTTGTCTGATCGGGCTTGCAAGAGCACGGCACCCAGGCCTTCGTCTGAGGCGTCGGTCTGCAAGATAAATGGAAAATCAGGGTTTACCAGTTGTAATACTGGCTCACCTGCCAATGCTTCTCGGAGCTTGAAAAATGCTCTCTCCGCTTCATCTGTCCATTTGACAGGGGAGGATTTACTTTGCTTCGAGGAGGTCAGTTGCTGCAAAGGGGCAGCGATAGTATTAAAGTGTGGAATGAACCGTTGGTAGTAGCCGACACTACCCAGGAATGATCTCAGTTGAGTGACAGTAGCAGGTTTCTCCATATCCTTGATAGCTTGTACCCTGTCATGTATAGGGGACATAACTCCTTCTCCAACCACGTGGCCGAGATACTGCAATTGTGTGAAACCAATCTCACATTTGGAAGGCTTTAAATGAAGTCCATGCTGGTTCAGACGAGTGAGAACTCTGCGGAGAGTCTCGAGGTGCGATGACCAATCCTGAGAATGCACCAGGATGTCGTCTATAAAGCATGAAACATTGTCGAGATCTTGTAGTACTATCCTCATGAGTCTGCTGAAGCAGCCAGGGGCATTTACCATACCAAAAGGCATGACCCTGAACTGATATAGACCATATCTTGTGGAAAAAGCTGTAAGAGGCTTGGTAGTCTCGCTCAACGGGACTTGCCAAAATCCACTGGCCAGATCCAACTTGGACAGGTAACGGGCTTGAGAAAGCAACGAGAAAATATGCTCGGCGTCAGCAATGGGCTCTCCATCAAAGATGGTACGGGAGTTAAGCTTACGACAGTCAAGGCAGAACCTGTGACTGCCATCTCGCTTACGCACTGCCAGTAACGGCGAACACCAAGGCGAAATGCTCTTTTCAACTATTCCGAGGCGGACCCAAGTGTCAAGATCTTCCTTCAGCCGTAAGGACAGCTGGTGGGGAAGACCATAGGAATGCCGAAATGGCTCTGGGTCAGTCAGTCTGACATGATGCTCAAGGGTAGTGGTAATGCCTGGGAGGTCGTTGAAGACGTTCTCATAGTCCTCAAATAGCTTGTTCAGCTGTTCCCGTTGACTCGGTTGCAGTCTGGAGTTAATAATACAATTACTCACACTTTCTTTTCGGTGTGTGGGAATGGCAGGATCCTTACCATCATCAAAAGCTAAGCTTATGTCTTCAATTGCAAGAGCGGTGGCTGCAGCCAGAGGGGCTTCTTCAGAAAAACTCCACTCCCGTAAGTCTGTCTCCACTGCAAGGGTGGAGTATTCCAATATAGGAAGTAAGGGGTGGCTATAATGGAGCACCTGTGTTGCTGCAGCCTCGGAGGTTCTGTTGATGCTTGAGGCATCTATAGGGGTTGCTGGGAGCGCCAGCGCAGGATCCCTGTGGGCCTCCGGGTCCTCACAATAAAGCTTCAGCTGGTTAATGTGGTATTTCCGGTTAATGCCATCAACATTTAGCACATAATTGTCAGGGGTCACCCGGTGTACCACAGTGTACGGTCCTTTCCAGCGTAGCATTAGCTTGCGGGTATCTGTTGGAAGAAGTAACAGAGCTCGATCTCCGGGTGTCAGGGCACGACGCCGCGCACGCTTGTCAAAGAGGAGCTTGGCAGTCTGCTGGTGACCCTTAATGGCTAATTGTGCAGTTTTCCATGCCTTTTTGAGGTGAGACGAAAACTTCAAAATATACTCATGAACGTCCCTATCGTCATCTTCGATGGTAGGTGAATCCCAACATTCTGCCAAGAATTCTACTGGGCCTCTGACCTTATGACCAAAAATCATCTCGAAAGGCGAGTATCCAGTAGTGTCGTGGGGCGTGTCTCTGAAGGAGAAAAGTGCAGCAGGGACGTACTTGTCCCACTGCCTAGGCATATCTATCACTAGCTTGCGCAAACATCGCTTCAATGTCCCGTTATAGCGTTCGCATGCTCCATTTGATTGGGCATGATAGACACTCGTACGAATGTGCTTGATTTCTAAAAGGTTGCAGAAAGCCTCAAAGTGCCTACTTGTAAACTGACTTCCATTGTCAGAAGTGACCTGCTCAGGAAAGCCAACCCTGGAGCACATTTCAAATAGGGCTTGAGCGACTGCTTCAGTTGTGATAGAAGACAGTGGCACTGCATCTGGGTACCTTGTTGCCAGGTCAGCATATACCAGGAGGAATTGTTTCCCCGTGGACAAAGTTGGATTAATAGGACCTAGTATGTCAATAGCGACATTGGAAATGGGCTCCATTGAGAGCTTAGTTATCCCCATGGGAACTTTCGGTACTGGTGCCGTTGAGGTGGATTGACAGACAGGGCAGGAACCTACATATCTGTCTACCTCGGTGTACATGTTTGGCCATGCAAAAGCCTTCTGAAGGACATGCCGAGTTTTTGCTTTGCCTCTGTGTCCACTCAGAGGTAAATGGTGTGCCACATACATAGCCTGGCGGCGCAACGAAGCGGGCACCACCAACTGTTTAAAGGTGTGGCCACCTTTAGTCACATGCCTACGAAGTACTCCATCTTCAAGGGCATAAGTGATCTGGCCTCCTCCTCTCACTGTGAAGGTCCTTCCCTCGGTGGCCTGCTGCATCCAGCGTTTGAGGCTGGGGCAGTCTTGCTGCAATTTGGCAAAGTCTGGACGGGACTTCAATGGCTCTAGAGGTGCATCATCTGGTAAAGGAGGGGGAAACTCTCCGCGTTCCACATTACGTTTACTAACTGCGGCAGACTCAACGGAGTCAGTCGGAGAATCGTCCAAATTCTTGGCATCGAGGCCAGGAGTTGCTGCTGAAATGGCTTCATGTGACTTCCCCCGAGGGAAGTTATAACGAGAAATGTCCTTATGGTATAGGTCGGCCTGGAAAGTAGGAACTAGGTTCAGTGCACGACCCATCAAGACAGGGTACATAAGCCCAATCATTGCCACAGCTGGGGCTTTTCCCTTGTAGTATTTGCAATCCAGGTTAATGACACAGCAGCGTCGTATTTGGGGTGTTCCTTCAGTAACCCGCACCCGAACGACTTTGCTGGTAAAATCTTCATCCCTGACAATTCTCTCGTCAACAAGTATGCCATTGGCCCCTGTGTCAAGGGCTATCTCAGCTTCCACACCATTTATGGTTTCTAGGCATTTTGGGATCATTTCCAGATCATCATGTTCGATGAATTCCACATTGGCAAGTTTGTGTGGTGGTTCCTCGGCATTATCCTCATTGGCCCTTTCTGGCCCTGTTTCCACAACATGGGCTGAGTGAGTGGCCAGACGGCTATGTGGGCCGCCGCTGTGTGAGGGAGCGTGGTGGCTCTTAGAGTTTGGCTGAAAACCCTGGGAAGGTGGAGCAGAGTAATGGCCTTTGCCTCTTAACTGCTGAGGCTTAGGTCTTACCGGGTCATCCTTCTTGAGTGTGGGTGCATGGCCGTAATAAGGCTTAGGAGTGTGAGGAGGAGGAGCTGGACGATTGAAGTTCTGCGAGGGGCTCTTGTGCTTCCCGTTCCTGTAATCTCTATTTCCGGATAAAGGACTACTGTCTGGGATTTCCGCTCGAAGCCGAGCAAGCGCAAGCTCATGTTTATGTTGTGCTTGTGCCTCCTCACGTTGTGCTTGTGCCTCCTCACGTTTTGCTTGTGCCTCCTCACGTTGTGCTTGTGCCTCCTTACGTTGTGCTTGTGCCTCATCACGTGCTCTCTTCTCCAGCATATCTCGGCGTTCAACCATCTTCTCATAAGCCCATTCGAAGAGCTCCTGTCTTGGGGAAAAACCGTATCTCTCACCCCTAGCAATCAGTATGTCTAGGTAACGCTCCTCATCGAATGTTTTGATGGTTTCCATGTTTGTTTCCTAGAACAGTCAATAACGAAGTGCCAAAACAACCACACAAAAAAAACAAATCTCTACAATACAGTAGTAGAAAAAAAATGAAAGAACCACACAACACCACAGTTCAAACTTGAACGTAAAAGTGATCTCAAAATCTCACCATAAAAGTGACTCAAAATTCAATCAAGTGCAACAGCAGCAAAATGTTGCAAAACAGTGCATGAAACACTGGCAATACAGAATGGCAGTCGTGCCTGCTTAACTATGTTGCAAATAAAGTGGTCAGTGAAACACTGCAGGTTAATGTACAGAATGGCAGTCGTGCCTGCTTAACAGCAATAAGTGGCAGTACCTGCAGTTATTGTGCAAATGAAAGGAATGAGCAACACATCGAAGTGCACAGAACTGGCACGTCGTGCCTGCTATACAATCACGTACAGCATACGTGGCAGTACCTGCGGTTATGGTGCAAATGAAAGGAATGAGTAACAACGAATTTTACCGACTAGCACCCATGTGCCGTAAGAGAGTACGAATCAAGTACAGTATACGCGGTCGTGCCTGCGTATGAGCGCGTATATGGCAGTACCCACAAATAAAATGTCGTAAGTAATACGAACAAGTACAGTATCGCGGTCGTGCCTGCGTATGAGCGCGTATATGGCAGTACCCGCAAATAAAATGTCGTATGTAAAATTCTGAAGTGTTACCAAAAGGGCACAGATCCTATGCAAAATACACCAACGATAAGCTAACAGCTTACTAGGCAGCCAGATTACACATTTCTACTAGTAATGAGAAAATTTATTTTCATGTGACAACTCAGACACATGAAAGGCTTAGCCTAGGCTCGATAAATGACACCAAAGTTTTTCTTCCAATCTATAAGCAGTCAATGCTTGAATATAAAACACAATTATAAGCAAAAATACTTAATATGCTTTCTCCCAATTCCTAATTCCAAGGAAATATAAACAATTCCTAACAAGTATCACCCTTCAACGGATATATAAAACACGAATGCTTTAAAACTCAATCTTATCACGCAAATAAATGAAATTTTATATAACACGTCTTCTCGTCATGCAAAATTTCTAAAGTCTGTTACCACATAATCTCATGTAGATTTCCTGAAATATTGTTTACCACATGGGAAACAAGAAAATATTAGTTACCATAATCAATATTGAAAAATAAAGAAAAATTTCTTATCCGCAACGTTTCGAGCGCGAAAATTTTCGTGTGCAGCTTATAATTCATTCATTTCAATAATCGAGCCAATGGTAATCGGGTTTCATGTGCAATCTTAAAAAGCAAAATAAAAATAAATTTATAAAATCAGTCTGTCTGTTCGGGTCCCTGTTCGGGCGCCAATTAATGTGGGGGTTTGTTTTAAATGATGATGCTAGAGTGTTAAGATTCTGTTTTACTAAGGGGACTCAAAGTACCGAGCTCGGTTAAGAGCTCACAAACAGACAGGACAGATATTTGTACTTGAACACCCTATCTTCAATACCATTAGTCGGTTAAATGAAACTCAGAATTCAACTTTCTTTTAATTTTGGAAATGCAATGACATTAAAAGAATTGAATTAAATTTCTCAAATTAAACTTTATGAAATGCTGCCTCGAATCCCGGAGGAGGTGAGTATGAGTTCGTTTCCCGGCACCACGGACGTATGCCAAGACTTTGGCCTCAACTCGATGATTACCTCTGTCACACAGGCAGAGTAGAATACAGGACACTGCAATTTCAGAAACAGAAATGACACAGTTTATAATGGGAAACTGAAAGCATGAGCACACATATAATGAGTTTCCAATGTCATTCTACTGGATGAATATATATAGGTTATTCACAGCTAACCAGAAATATTTATGAATATATATAGGTTATTCACAGCTAACCAGAAATATTTATGCTACCATAATAGCATACAAAACATTAATTCTTTACTGGTTTTAAAGAAAATAATATATTCACAATAAATGAAGAATAAGCAAGACAAATACAGTACTGTATGTATTCCTTAAATTGTGGGCAACCACAAAAGTTGCAATGCTTATTCCTGATATGAAATTAATATGGTAAAACACTCTATTTAGGGTAAAGGAAGAATCTACGAGATAAATACAGTATTCATTCACTTTTAGTTATCAAGAACTTTGCAATAAAAAAAGGGTGCAAAACCACCTTTTGAGGTATTTGCAACTTATAACTCAAAACACTTTATCCCCAACATATGAAGAATTAGCAAGATAAATACGGTATGCATTCATTAAAATGTGGTTAACAAGAAATATTTGCATAGCCAACTGGGAAAAATTACCTTTTGAATATTTGCAATTTGGCTTTTTGGCAAATAGCTTTATTGACGAGTTTTTGAAGTAAAAAAAAACACTTTATTTACGATGATAGAAAGGGGTGAAATGAAATTAGAATTTATTAGGAAGAGAGATAGATTTTTACGGGCTCATAACTAGTCTTCAGAGGATGAGATTTTCGTTTATCACATTCAGTGAAAAGAAACTTCTCAGCAATATATATCAGCTGTAATTTACAGGTTAAGGAATTAACTTTGGCATGTGAGATTCCAGTGTGGTAATCTACAAAATTTCGTGTGACTGGGAATGGAATCTGAGAATAGAAATCCATAAGATTTATCCAGTAACGAATGTAACTAATTCTCGAAAATAAACCAATTTGCTTGACCCACGAGCTTTACCATACACTATCCCTCACCTTGTTGTGCTAGATGAATTCCTTGTTGTGCTAGATGAATTCCTGTGAAGATGCCACGTAAAATGATTTTAAATAAACTTAGACCACCCAGGCGAGATGTTGCCTCTGGGCAGTCTCGGCGCCAAAAGAGAGCGTCTCCTCGTGGTGCTTCGTGACGTCATCTGTAGGAGACATTCCTAGAGCAGTAATTGGCTCTGATTTCATTTTAAGGATTATTTTAGTGGTGGTCCCTGGCAGGCAATTATAGCAGAGATGCAAGGGAGAGACAGTATTTTTAGGTGCAACAAGTGGAAGCAAATAAAATAAAACGAGAATACTAATGAAAAGTTAGGTTACTGGTTCTGTGTTTCTTTTTAATTTTCTTGGCCCGTTGCAGGCAGAAAAATAGGAGCAGCCTTTATATTGGGGCTATACTTCTACACGTACAAGAAGAGTAAATAAACACTATAGAATTAGCTATAAGCTAAAATACAAATTGCAAATAATCATAATCTGCGAAAGTCAAGAAGTGGGAATTATTTTATTAGTTAGAAAATAACAGTTATGTTAGAGGGAATTAATTTTTTTAGTTAGAAAATAACAGTTATGTTACTAATTTAATTAATAAGGCATCTAACAGCCTCTGTTGACATTGAGCGAAACACTCTGTCACAGTAATAAGTTCATAGCACTGCCGTATCTTTGATTTTATTGTGGACAGCTCTCAAGTGCTTTATGGTAAAGCCCTAGGGCCATTGCATAAAAGACTCATACATCAAAGAAATGTCTGTGACCTCTTGTTCAGAACCCTCTGGCACTTATTTTAACTCGTAACTCTTGGATTTGTTAGCTGTCCAGTGAGACCACATCTCCATTAATTGGTTAAAGGACAGGCTCAAATCCAACATCCTTGCGTACCGCCTCAGTAGCTTGGCAGTTATATTTAAAACATCATCATGTGTTTTGTACATGAAACTCTTCCTTGACCATACCATATAATGACTTTCATCAAATGGATCTCCCTTAGGGCACATATCAGGAAGACCGTCAGTTGCCCACCCATACTCCCCAGCAAATGGCATCTGCAAATTCTTGTTTGCTAAGACTAAAGCCTTTTGCTTTGACCAATATAGACTTGAGCCAGGTAAAGGCTCAAATTTCCTGAGTCATATGAATCTTCCTTTTCTTTTTAAAAAATTCTTATAGTACCAGTTCGTGTAGATGTTTCATATTCCCTCTATGACAACTTTTGGAATTTTATCTATATAATAATAATTGATATCTACTTATGTTCTTTGTACTTGAATATAATTTGCTAGTAATGAAGTCAGTATGTTATTTTGGAATCAGAGGTTGCTCATTTTGCAGGGATGAGGAGTCCCCATCCCCCAAATATTGGTGATAAAGTAATAAGTTCACTCTCAGAGTCGGTACCCTTGAGTTCTCTTGACAGAACTGAAATATAAAAGCTTTTCTAATCCTGTTTTCATGTGGTTGTAGTGGATCTTCAATGTTGTATACATTTTTTTATATATAGGTCCACATATATTTTACACAAAATGCGAAAGTGGCGTACGCAGCATGGAGTTATGTTTTGCAGCTATTGTCAGTTTGCGAATACTTTTAGTCGCATGCTGGTAATATTAGTAGTGGTACTGTGATTAATATTTTTCTTATTTAATAGACTACCTTTTATCCTTGTTTAAATGGGTTGTATGCATTACTAATTAAATTCAGTTGTCTTTGTTAAGTAGAGTGGATATCTCGTGCTCCCTCTCTCATTTAGTATATCTATTTAAGGCATTACATTGCTCCTTATTTCTTCATTCTGCTTTTAAGAGCTGCATCCTCAGATCTGGAATGGATATATTTTGTTCTTCACTGTTGAACCTTGTCCCATTATGGCGAATCTGTAGTCCTACAGACTTGAACTGTGAAAAATTTAATTTCGGCTTTGTATGAATGAACTAGTTTCCCTCTCTTGATATGGTTTCATTTAGTCATCATCATCACCACCATGACCTGCATATACTATTACTGATACCCTTGCTCTGTTGCAGTCATTAAAAGAGTGTAAATATCTGCAATCACTATCAATGTTTTATGACTTAACTAACTAATTTCATTATTTTTTGACCTTAAGAATTTCCAGTAATATTCCAAGGAACACTGAGGAGGAAAGATCCTATCACCCACTATCTCGTCAGAACCCTAACTAAAAGGTATATCCAACACAACGGCAGAGAAGCATGCATATTTTACAATACAGATTGCCAATTAATTCCAGTGTTAACGATCTCACTTGTATTTCCCCACTTTACCCAGTTAAACGGACCAAGCCTCTCATCCTGGACATACCAGAAATCAGTAAATGATCGCAACCACTCAAAAGGCTTTACTTAACTGTGACAGAACCTCATCATTTTCATCAAGAAAAGAGTTGTTAATAACGAAAGCATATTAACAGTGTCGGACTACCAATTGTACATTTATTACAAAAAGTTGGTAATTGACAAGCGAACGGTCTTGTACATGGGCTTTTAGCTGGGATTTAGGAACTGTAACCTCTGTGAAAATAGTTAACTAGGTTTTAGGTTCAGTTTTAAGTCACATACACTGTTTATGAAATATACACACTTGTAATACAACTGATTTAATCAAACTAACGTAACCATGCAATTATGCTCGTGTACTTTGATAAAATGCATATATATATATATATATATATATATATATATATATATATATATATATATATATATATATATATATATATATATATATATATATATATAGATAGATAGATAGATAGATAGATGGATAGATAGATATAGATATTTTGACTCATTATGCATAAAATACTTAGCATAATAACAGTGTATAGTTTACAAGTTTATAAAACAGTCCAAGTGTACTATATACATGTAATTATCAACTAATATGTGAATTTAAACACCATCTGTATTTTCTACACTTCTACTTATTCATTAGTGAAAAACAGTGCATTCATGTTAATATAACTTCAATCTACATTAAAAGAAATATTTCACACTGGTACATAATCGCCATTTTTGTTGTCGTCATATAAATACTTATCATATTACGTCACAGGATATTTTTCCCTTTTTTACAAGGTTCAAAAATATTACTTAAAGTAAAGCCCCTTCGACACTAGTTCTGAGGGTTAGTTGCATACTCAAGTTGTCTCCTTCTGTGTAAGTGCAAACAACAAACTCTTTTGACTCTGCCTACCTTGAAATGACTTCACAGTGTGTAGAAAGATTCACATGTGTCATATATATGGCTTTCAAGAATCATATATATATATATATATATATATATATATATATATATATATATATATATATATATATATATATATATATATATATATATATATATATAGCAATTATCCATTAAAGAATATAGATTCATATGATGTTATACGAAGTTCTTCAAAATACCCATATATAAAACGAAGTTTTAAATTTACCAGAGTCTCAGCTTGATGAGAAAGTAATATTGAAAATAACTGAAATAAAATATTGCATATCAATAGACAGTGCTTATATTAAGCGAGCTAAATATTAATGGAAATTTGCTAATAAAACACTTATATATATATATATATATATATATATATATATATATATATATATATATATATATATATATATATATATATATATATATATATATATATATATATGTATGTATATGTATATATATATATATATATATATATATATATATATATATATATATATATATATATATATATATATATATATATATATATATATATATATATATATATATATATATATATATATATATATGTATATGTATATATGTATATATATATTTATATATATATATATATATATATATATATATATATATATATATATATATATATATATATATATATATATATATATATATACATATATATATATATATATATATATATATATATATATATATATATATATATATATATATATATATATATATATATATATATATATATATATATATATATATATAGGAAGGTACATATCTTTTTACTAGGGGATGTGAAAACAATAAGCACTAGTACAGATCAATTTAATACATTAAAGACTTGTTGGAATTGTAGGGAAACTTTTATGCCCTCCTTATTAAGTGTGGAAACCCTAGTTGTCTCACACAGGCTACTAATTTGAGGGCTATGATTGGAGCAGTGTCTCAGAGAAATCATTGTAGAACTCAAGATGCTCCAACACTTCTTACATATGTTTCACTTGTCTGTCTTTTGAATACCAATGAATGTCACGTTCTTAGATCATCTTAGCCTCCATTCTGTCTTTCGGAGCACTCTAATGAGTTTAGGGAGGTTGAGGCCCAATGATTTACAAGCCATTCAGTTCAGCTGAAAAAAGAATCCCAAAGTCTTTCATTATATTTTCATCTCATTTGTGCAAAAGCATAGACTGCTGCCCTTGAGAAAACACACTTTGTCAGATCTAACTCATTTCCTGAGCTCTTCAAGAATGGGCTCGCTATTCCTCCAAATTCTTATTGTAGAAGTAAGCTCCCGTCCAACTCTGTCCCTTTTGATTGCTTACCCACAGTATGTGTTTCAAAGTGCAGCACAGAAAACTTCTGATGCAGTTTGAAACCCAACACATTTCTTAGTATCACTCAGTGTCTCCAATCTCTTTCACACTCATTGCTCGGATTCTGCCATACTGAAAATTAGGATGCCGAATAGTCCAGACTATGTATTCATCATTTAGACACAAGTAAAGAAAGTCTTTCTCTTCCCAATGAGACAAAAAGTCATAACATCAGAGACAATTCATAGCAGTTACAGTGGATTGCATGGGTTTTGAAAAAACATTAAAAACTTTCATCCCTCCTTGGAAGCGGTACTGATAAACCAATTCTTGATTCACAGTCTTCACTCAGTTCTCATTGATCTCTTGCGTAGCATTTGCATTGCTTTTTCAGTGCTTTCCTCACGATTCTGAAATTATGTTCTTGCTCTCCTGGAAGAGTTTTTCTGATGCACGGGAGCCAAAGGTTGTGTGGATGTTGTCATATAATTTCTTTCAATTATCAGTAACTCAACATATATTTCAGCCCAATTTGTTGGGAATCTATTTACAGGTAGTTAAGATTGCTCCAGCTTCCATGGCCTCATGGTAGGTTTTTGTATTGATTTGGTCTGCAACACAAATAGTTATCTGTCTCCAATTAACAAAATAGAGGTAAGCCAATCAGCAATCTTTAAATAGAAATCAATGACTAACAAAGAAAATAACATATGTACACTATACGGCTTTCTCAGTAGCCCTCTGGCGTGAGGCTATGTACCATCCTGTATATACATACATACACACATATATATGGGAAGATAGTCATATTTTGCATACTGTCCATCAGAATAGGAGTTAATCATGCCAGGGAGAAATGGTTCAATAATGAGTGTAAGAGAGCTAAGGAGTGAAGATACAATTGCTGGAAAAGGTATGGTAGCAGAAAAAACATAAATGCCTGGCAAACCTATAAAAGAGCAAGAAACAAATACCTAAGTAAAAGAAGAGAGGCAGAGATAAATTATGAAAGGGATATCATCAAGAAGGCTAAAGAAAATGCCAAGCATTTCCACAACTTTATCTGAGAAAAGCTGAAGGTAAAAGAACAGGCCTTAGAGGTAAAGGGAACAGATGGAAGCATCGCTGAGACAGATGAAGAGATCTGTGAAGAATTGAACAAAGAGTTTTAGTCAGTATTCACAGTAGAAAATTCCCCTCCCCCTCATCAGATTGCAGAGATAGGAATTCATGGACCTGCATTGCATAACATCATCTTTTCAGCCACAGAGGCATGAAAAGCGCTGATAGAGTTAGATGCCCATAAAGCTACAGGTCCTGATTATATATCCCCTTATGTACTTAAGAAAATGTGCTAAACCAATTTCGGTGGCACTATGTATCATATCTGAAAAGTTGCTGGAATCTGGGGATATTCCAAGATGCTGGAAACAAGCAAACATAGTACCTATCTTCAAAAAGGGAAGGAGGGACAGCTCTAAACTATAGGCTTGTTTCCTTGACTAGCTCACTTTGCAAAGTTATGGAGACACTAAAGAAAATGCATCTCTCTTCACTTGGAATCCTTCAACTTTATGTCAATGAGGCAAATCAGTAGTAATAAACTTATTAGAATTTCATGATGATGTAATCCGGGTTTTACAGGAGAGAGAGGGCTGGGCAGATTACATATTCCTAGATTTTCAGAGGGCATTTGTTACGGTCCCACATGGGAGACTTATTAAGAAACTGCATGTAATAATGCGAATAGGTGGAAGTGTATGGAAATGGCTTAAAACTTAATTAGAAGGAAGGGAACAGAGAGTTAGAGTATGACACTCAGTGTCTGAATGGAGAATGGTCAGACGTGGGGCTCCACACTTTCAGTTTTAGGTCCACTTTTGTTCCTTGTATATGTAAATGACCTACCAGAGTCTGTAAATTTATTCTTGAATATGTTTGCAGATGATGTAAGGATTGCGAAGAAAGAAAGAGATGAAAACAATGGTAGAGAACTTCAGGAAGACCTAAATAGTCTGCATGAGTGGCCAGAAAAGTGGCTAATGAAATTCAATACTTCTATATGTAAGGTAATGAAGATGGGTTCAAGTTCAAGAAGGCCAAGCCTGGATGCTCAATAGCAGGAGCAAAACTTCAAGAGATGGAGAATGAAAGATATCTAGCAGAAAACATACTGGTAGGTTAGTGTCTGGAAATGCATATAAATGGCATAGTAAGGGTAACATATGCTTTCTTAGCAAATGTGAAGGTAGCCTTTAGACACAAGGACAAGTGAATGCTCAGAAATATATATGTAACTTATGTGAGGCCAAAGCTTGGATATGCGGTCCCCTTTTGGAATTCACACTTGAAATAGTACATATAACAAACTTGAAAAAGTTCAATGACATGCCACAAAACTTGTGCCAGAAATATGAAATCTCAGTTTTGAGGAGAAGCTGAGGTAATTAGACTTACAGTCACTCGAAGCTAGAAAAATGGGGAGAAAGGGAGACGATTTTTAGATTCATTCATGGTTATGACAGACTGGATAAAGATCAATATTTTAATATGGCTGGCACTAGAACTAGAGTTCATAGTTTGATGATTGGAATTGGCTAAGCGAGGAGGTAATTAATGCCAACTCAGTCCATAGTTTCAAGGACAACTATGATAAATATCAATAAGTACAAAATGGAACTTATCAGGAGAAGAGAAGTTACGAGCTTGGGGCTCTTTCCCGAAAGCACAAATAGGTATATCAACAGTAAGAAACTTATTAGAATTTTATGATGAGGTAAGCCGAATCTTACAGGAAAGAGAGGGCTGGGCAGATTGCATATTCCTAGACTTCCAGAAAGCATTTGACATTGTCCTGCACACGGGAGACCTATTAAAAAGCTGCGAGCAATGGCAAGAATAGGTGGAAATGTCTTGGAATGGATAAAAACTTACTTAGAAGGAAAGGAACAGAGGGTTAGAGTAAGACAATTAGTGCCTGAATGGAGAAAAGTTAGTAGCAGAGTTCCACAGGGTTCAGTTTTAGGGCCACTTTTGTTCCTTGTATATGTAAATGACCTACCAGAAACTGTAAAGTCATTCATAAATATTTTGTAGATGATGCAAAGATTGTGAAAAAAGTAAGAAACGAGAACAATGGTAGAAAACTTCAGGAAGATCTAAATAGTTTCCACGAGTGGTCAGAAAAGCGGCTAATAAAATTCAATACTTCAAAATATAAGGTAATGAGAATGGCTACAAGTGCAAGAAGGCCCAAGCTTGACTATTCATTGGCAGGAGTGGAACTTTGAGAGACAGAGAACGAGAGAGATCTAGGAGTAAACATACTGGCAGATTTGTCTCCATAAATGCTTATAAATGGCATAGTAATGGCAGCATATGTTTTCTTATCAAATGTAAGGGTAGCCTTTAAGCACTTCTTCTTCTTCTTCTTCTTCTTCTTCTTCGTCTACATCTTTTCCTACTTTTATGTGGGGTCGATGTTTCTGGCCAGTGTTCTCCATATGTTCCTCTCCCATACTTCATCACCCAACAAACCTTTAGATCTCAGGTCGTCATTGATGCAATCCATCCACCAAGCTTTGGTCTCGTCCTCCCTCTCCTATCCTGTATATCCATTTCCATCACCCTCCTCCCAGCATACTGTTCATCCCTCGTAAAGACATGACCATACCACCTTAGTCTACTTTCTTGTATCTTATCAGATATTTCTTTAACTTTTGAGGTACCTCTAAGTACCTAATTTCTGATCTTATCGCTTCTTGTCACCCCTCACATCCATCTCAACACCCCCATTTCTGCCACATCCAGCTTTTTCTCTTGTGTCTTCTTTATTGCCCATGCCTCTGCTCCATACATCATCGCAGGTCTTACAACTGTCTTATGCACTTTACCCCTCAACATAATCCCTATTCTCCTGTCGCACAGCACCCCAGACACTTTCTTCCAGTTCTTCCATCCCGCTTGTATTCAGTGGGTTATTTCTTACTCTAGGTTACCATCCTCTGCTACTGTTGAGCCTTCAGGCACATGGACAAGGAAATGTTCAGAAATATTTATGTAACCAATGTGAGGCCAAGACTCGGAAATATGCAGCCCCCTTTTGGAATCCGCACTCGAAAAAGCACGTAGCTAAGCTTGAAAAAGTTCAAAGACATGCCACGAAACTGGTGCCAGAAATACGCAATCTCAGTTATGATGAGAGGCTGAGGTAATTAAAGTTACTATCACTCGAAGCTAGAAAAAAGAGGGAGGATATGGTGATGGTTTTTAAATTCCTTCTTGGTTATGACAGAGTGGATAGGGATCGATATTTTGATATGGCTGGCATTAGAACTAGAGGTCATAGTTTGAAGCTTCTTAAGAAAACTTCTTTGCAGGATGTAAGGAAGTACTTTTTTAGTTTAAGAGTAATTTTAATTGGAATTTGCTAAGCGAGGAGGTATTTAATGATAATACAATCCATAGTTTTAAAGATAAGTATGATAAGTATCAGTGAGTACAAAATGGAATCAACCAGTAGACGGGAAGTTACGAGTTTGAGGTTCTTTTCCGTAAGCACAATTAGGTAATTTTACACATACACACACACACACATATGTTTGCAGATGATGCAAAGATTGTGAAGAAAGTAAAAAACGAGAACAATGGTAGAGAACTTCAGGAGGATCTAAATAATCTGCATGAGTGGTCGGAAAAGTGGCTAATGAAATTCAATACTTCAAAATGTAAGGTAATGAGAATGGGTACAGGTGCAAGAAGGCCCAAGCTTGACTACTCGGTGGCTGGAGTACAACTTCAAGAGAGAAAATGAGAGAGATCTAGGAGTAAACATACTGGCAGATTTGTCTCCAGAAATACATATAAATGGCATAGTAAGGGCAGCATATGCATTCTTATCAAATGTAAGGGTAGCCTTCAGGCACATGGACAAGGAAATGTTCAGAAATATTTATGTAACCTATGTGAGGCCAAAACTCGAATATGCAGCCCCCTTTTGGAATCCGCACTTGAAAGAGCACATAGCTAAGCTTGAAAAAGTTCAGAGACATGCCACGAAACTGGTGCCAGAAATACGCAATCTCAGTTATGATGAGAGGCTGAGGGAATTAGACTTACCATCACTGGAAGCTAGAAGAGTGAGGGGGGATATGGTGACAGTCTTTAAATTCCTTCATGGTTATGATAGAGTGGATAGGGATCGATATTTTGATATGGCTGGCTCTAGAACTAGAGGTCATAGTTTGAAGCTTTGTAAGAAAACTTCTTTGCAGGATGTAAGGAAATACTTTTTCAGTGTAAGAGTAGTTGATAATTGGAATTGGCTAAGGACAGGTATGATAAGTATCACTAAGTCTAAAATGGAACCGATGAGGAGACGGGAAGATACGAGCTTTGGGCTCTTTCCCGTAAACACAATTAGGTAATCACAATTAGGTAATCACTAAGGAAACATATCTCTCTTCACTTGGAATCCTTCAACTTTTTGTCAGTGAGGCAACATGGCTTCAGAGAAGGTAGATCAACAGTAACAAACTTATTAGAATTTTATGATGAGGTAAGCCAAATCTTACAGGAAAGAGAGGGCTGGGCAGATTGCATATTCCTAGACTTCCAGAAAGCGTTTGACACTGTTCCACATGGGACACTTATTAGGAAGCTGCAATCAATGGCTAGAATAGGTGGAAATGTTTTGGAATTGATAAAAACTTACTTAGAAGGAAGGGAACAGAGGGTTAGAGTAAGACACTCAGTGTCTGAATGGAGAAGAGTTAGTAGTGGAGTTCCACAGGGTTCAGTTTTAGGGCCACTTTTGTTCCTTGTATATGTAAATGACCTACCAGAGTCTGTAAATTCATTCATGAATATGTTTGCAGATGATGCAAAGATTGTGAAGAAAGTAAAAAACGAGAACAATGGTAGAGAACTTCAGGAGGATCTAAATAATCTGCATGAGTGGTCAGAAAAGTGGCTAATGAAATTCAATACTTCAAAATGTAAGGTAATGAGAATGGGTACAAGTGAAAGAAGGCCCAAGCTTGACTACTCGGTGGCTGGAGTATAACTTCAAGAGACAGAAAATGAGAGAGATCTAGCAGTAAACATAGTGGCGGATTTGTCTCCAGAAATACATATAAATGGCATAGTAAGGGCAGCATATGCATTCTTATCAAATGTAAGGGTAGCCTTCAGGCACATGGACAAGGAAATGTTCAGAAATATTTATGTAACCTATGTGAAGCCAAAACTCGAATATGCAGCCCGCTTTTGGAATCCGCACTTGAAAAAGCACATAGCTAAGCTTGAAAAAGTTCAGAGACATGCCACGAAACTGGTGCCAGAAATACGCAATCTCAGTTATGATGAGAGGCTGAGGGAATTAGACTTACCATCACTCGAAGCTAGAAGAGTGAGGGGGGATATGGTGACAGTCTTTAAATTCCTTCATGGTTATGATAGAGTGGATAGGGATCGATATTTTGATATGGTTAGCTCTAGAACTAGAGGTCATAGTTTGAAGCTTCGTAAGAAAACTTCTTTGCAGGATGTAAGGAAATACTTTTTCAGTGTAAGAGTAGTTGATAATTGGAATTGGCTAAGCGAGGAGGTAGTTAATGCTATCTCAATCCATAGTTTTAAGGACAGGTATGATAAGTATCACTAAGTCTAAAATGGAACCGATGAGGAGACGGGAAGATACGAGCTTTGGGCTCTTTCCCGTAAACACAATTAGGTAATCACAATTAGGTAATCACACACACACACACAGAAATGAAAGAGAATGAAACATTCAGAGAGCAAATAAGATCTTTGGAGGAAGCAAATAAAGCACAAGGGCAGGAGAGAAAGGAACTACAAAAAAGAATAAAGAAGCTGGAAGGGGAAAAGAGTCAACTAGAATCTAGAATTTCTAAACAAGAGGATAAAAACAAACAGCTGAATGACAACCTAAAGGAATTAGATGTTAGTTCACTGCTCTCTTCTGAGAGAGACGAGATTGCTGCTTGGAATGTCCAGACTAAGGAAAACATTGAACAGTTCAGAAAAGAGTTCCAGGAGCTGAATATGGAAAATGATGCCATGAAAACTTCCTTTTCTGATGCACTAAAGGGGAATGTGGCAGTAAAAGAGGCTGTAAAAGTGGTGGCACTGGAAAACATACAAACAGTTGACTATAAAGAGACAGTAATCGAAAAAATAAAAGACGTTGTGATGGAAAGGGCAAATCCACTCATCAGACAGGCACTTGATAAGGAGAAGACAGTGGTAATCTCAGGCATAAGCGAGTCCCAGGAGCCAACATGGCAGGGGAGACTTGAAGAAAATAAAGCTTGGGTTGCATACCTGATAAGAAAGCTTGGAGTGGTATGTGGTCCTGAGGATATTGTAAACATACACCAACTAGGTAAATATTCGAGGGAAGGAAAGCCGAGACCAACAAAAGTAACCTTTGAGAGAGGGGAAACATGTAGGGAAATATTGTTGAAAAAAAAAAAGTCTAAAAGACCTTCAAGAATTCAAAGAAGTGTTCATTAGACGATACAGAACACAGGAAGAGATGGGAAAGATAAAAACCTTGTTGCAAGAGGCAAGAAGGTTAAATGATGAAAGAAATGAAGAAGAGAAGAAAAATTTTCATTACAGAGTTCTTCCAGACAAAGGGGAGATAAAGAAGATAATGACATAAGCTCAGGGGATGGGGCCTCATTAAGATTGTTATACACAAATGCTGATGGATTAGCTGGTAAGGCAGTAGAATTAAAAGATAGGATTCACAACAGTAAGGCAGATATAGTAGCAATTACAGAGACTAAGTTGAGTGAGGACATAAACAGTGTCACAATTTTTCCTAAGGGCTTCAGAATACTAAGGGTTGAAAGATCTGAGAGGACTGGTGGAGGGATAGCACTGCTCATAAGTGAAAGGATTCAAGTCGAAGAAATAAACTTGGCTATAGAAAGTGACTTCAAGGAATTTCTTGTTGCTCGCATAAATACTGGGTCAGAGAGCAATATAATAACTGTTGTATGCAACCCACCAAGGAAACAAAATAGGCTTGAAGATTAAGAGGAAAGTCATATAGGTACTATTGAATTCATAAACTCAGTTGTTAACATGGCACGGGAAAAAAAATGTAGGATTTTGATTATGGGAGACTTTAATCATAAAGAGATAGATTGGATAAATCTTGACCCACACAGTGGTGAGGACTCATTCGGGGCAAGATTCCTAGATTGCGTACAAGGGAATTTCCTACACCAACATGTAATGGGACCAACAAGGGCCAGGGGTGGGGATGAGCCATCACTACTTGATCTAGTGTTCACAGATAATGTGTTGGATATTGAAAAAATTGAGTATGAAAAACGAAATTGGAAAGAGTGACCACTGTGTGTTGTCAATACTTCAAAATGTAAGGCAATGAGAATGGGTACAAGTGCAAGAAGGCCCAAGTTTGACTACTCGGTGGCTGGAGTACAACTTCAAGAGACAGAAAATGAGAGAGATCTAGGAGTAAACATACTGGCTGATTTGTCTCCAGAAATACATATAAATGGCATAGTAAGGGCAGCATATGCATTCTTATCAAATGTAAGGGTAGCCTTCAGGCACATGGACAAGGAAATGTTCAGAAATATTTATGTAACCTATGTGAGGCCAAAACTCGAATATGCAGCCCCCTTTTGGAATCCGCACTTGAAAAATCACATAGCTAAGCTTGAAAAAGTTCAAAGACATGCAACGAAACTGATGCCAGAAATACGCAATCTCATTTATGATGAGAGGCTGAAGGAATTAGACTTACCATCACTCGAAGCTAGAAGAGTGAGGGGGGGATATGGTGACAGTCTTTAAATTCCTTCATGGTTATGATAGAGTGGATAGGGATCGATTTTTTGATATGGCTGGCTCTAGAACTAGAGGTCATAGTTTGAAGCTTCGTAAGAAAACTTCTTCGCAGGATGTAAGGAAATACTTTTTCAGTGTAAGAGTAGTTGATAATTGGAATTGGCCAAGCGAGGAGGTAGTTAATGCTATGTCAATCCATAGTTTTAAGGACAGGTATGATAAGTATCACTAAGTATAAAATGGAACCGATCAGGAGACGGGAAGATACGAGCTTTGGGCTCTTTCCCGTAATCACAATTAGGTAATCACAATTAGGTAATCACACACACAGGGTTCAGTTTTAGGGCCACTTTTGTTCCTTGTATATGTAAATGACCTACCAGAGTCTGTAAATTCATTCATGAATATGTTTGCAGATGATGCAAAGATTGTGAAGAAAGTAAAAAACGAGAACAATGGTAGAGAACTTCAGGAGGATCTAAATAATCTGCATGAGTGGTCAGAAAAGTGGCTAATGAAATTCAATACTTCAAAATGTAAGGTAATGAGAATGGGTACAAGTGCAAGAAGGCCCAAGCTTGACTACTCGGTGGCTGGAGTACAACTTCAAGAGACAAAATATGAGAAAGATCTAGGAGTAAACATAGTGGCAGATTTGTCTCCAGAAATACATATAAATGGCATAGTAAGGGCAGCATATGCATTGTTATCAAATGTATGGGTAGCCTTCAGGCACATGGACAAGGAAATGTTCAGAAATATTAATGTAACCTATGTGAGGCCAAAACTAGAATATACAGCCCCCTTTTGGAATCCGCACTTGAAAAAGCACATAGCTAAGCTTGAAAAAGTTCAAAGACATGCGACGTTACTGGTGCCAGAAATATGCAATCTCAGTTAAGATGAGAGGCTGAAGGAATTAGAATTACCATCACTGGAAGTTAGAAGATTGAGGGGGGATATGGTGACAGTCTCTAATTCCTTCATGGTCATGATAGAGTGGATAGGGATCGATATTTTGATATGGCTGGCTATAGTACTAGAGGTCATAGTTTGAAGCTTCGTAAGAAAACTTCTTTGCAGGATGTAAGGAAATACTTTTTCAGTGTAAGAGTAGTTGATAATTGAAATTGGGTAAGCGAGGAGGTAGTTAATACTATGTCAATCCATAGTTTTAAGGACAGGTATGATAAGTATCACTAAGTATAAAATGGAACCGATGAGGAGACGGGAAGATACGAGCTTTGGGCTCTTTCCCGTAAACACAATTAGGTAATTATAATTAGGTAATTACACACACACACACACACACACAAAGTGGCTAATTAAATTCAATACTTCAAAATGTAAGGTAACGAGAATGAGTACAAGTGCAAGAAGGCCCATGCTTGACTACTCGATGGCTGAAGTACAATTTCAAGAGAAAAAACATGAGAGAGATCTAGGAGTAAACATAGTGGCAGATTTGTCTCCAGAAATACATACAAAAGGCATAGCAAGGGCAGCATATGCCTTCTTATCAAATGTAAGGGTAGCCTTCATGCACATGGACAAGGAAATGTTCAGAAATATTTATGCAACCTATATGAGGCCAAAACCTGAATATGCAACCCCTTTTGGAATCCACACTTGAAAAAGCACATAGCTAAGCTTGAAAAAGTTCAAAGACATGCGACGAAACTGGTGCCAGAAATATGTAATCTCAGTCATGATGCGAGGCTGAGGGAATTAAACTTACCATCACAGGAAGCTAGAAGATTGAGGGGGGATATGGTGACAATCTTTATATTCCTTCATGGTTATGATAGAGTGGATTGGGATCAATATTTTGATATGGCTGGCTGTAGAAGTAGAGGTCATAGTGTGAAGCTTCTTCGTAAGAAATTTTCTTTGAAGGATGTAAGGAAATACTTTTTCAGTGTAAGAGTAGTTGATAATTGGAATTGGCTAAGTCCGGAGGTAGTTAATGCTATCTCAATCCATAGTTTTAAGGACAGGATGATAAGTATCACTAAATATAAAATGGAATCAATCAGGTGACGGGATGATATTAGCTTTGGGCTCTTTCCCGTAAACACAATTAGGTAATCACAATTAGGTAGTCACACACACAAAGTGGCTAATGAAATTCAATACTTCAAAATGTAAGGTAATGAGAATGGGTACAAGTGCAAGAAGGCCCAAGCTTGACTACTCGGTAGCTGGAGTACAACTTCAAGAGACAGAAAATGAAAGAGATCTAGGAGATAACATACTGGCAGAAATGTCTCCAGAAATACATATAAATGGCATAGCAAGGGCAGCATATGCTTTCTTATCAATTGTAAGGGTAGTCTTTAGGCACATGGACAAGGAAATGTTCAGAAATATTTATGCAACCTATGTGAGGCCAAAACTCGAATATGCAGGCCGTTTTTGGAATCCACACTTGAAAAAGCACATAGCTAAGCTTGAAGAAGCTAAAAGACATGCCACGAAACTGGTGCCAGAAATACATAATCTCAGTTATGATGAGAGGCTGAGGGAATTAGACTTACCATCACTGGAAGCTAGAAAACTGAGGGGGGATATGGTGAAAGTCTTTAAATTCCTTCATGGTTATGATAGAGTGGATAGGGATCGATATTTTGATATGGCTGGCTCTAAAACCAGAGGTCATTGTTTGAAGTTTCGTAAGAAAACTTCTTTGAAGGATGTAAAGAAATACTTTTGCAGTGTAAGAGTAGTTGATAATTGGAATTGGCTAAATGAGGAGGTAGTTAATGCTATCTCAATCCATAGTTTTAAGGACAGGTATGATAAGTATCACTAAGTATAAAATGGAACCGATCAGGAGACGGGAAGATACGAGGTTCTGGCTCTTTCCCGTAAACACAATTAGGTAATCACAATTAGGTTATCACACACACACACACACACACACACACACACACACACACACACACACACACACACACACATACACACACACATATATATATATATATATATATATATATATATATATATATATATATATATATATATATATATATAAATCCAATTAAGCACATTACATATGTGAAAACATGAAATTTTTTTTACCCCGACCGTTACTCGAACCTAGGACTTATAATGACTGTGTCAAGGTGCTACCAGCTACACACCACAGGAGGTTAAAAGGAATTCAACCTTATAGCTTATATATGCTATACTTAGAAATGAACGCATTATTTCTGAATGCCACTATGTTCATATTACAGATTCCCCAAACTCACTCATGGCTTCATTTTCGTATTTAATTCAATTCCCAATCTCATTCGGGCTATACAATAACCAATTAAGCACATTACATATGTGAAAACATGAATCATTTGTTACCCCGACCGGGACTCGAACCTAGGACTTATAATTACTAAGTCAAGGCTCTACCAACTACACACTGCAGGAGGTTAAAAGGAATCCAACCTTATAGCTTATATCTGCTATACTTAGGAATGAACGCATTCTATCTGAATTCCACTATGTTCATATTACAGATTCCCCAAACTCACTCGTGGCTTCATTTTTGCATTTAATTCAATTCACAATCTCATTCGGGCTATACAATAACCTACTGTGGTGTGTAGTTGGTAGCACCTTGACTTAGTAATTATGTCTTAGGTTCGAGTCCCGGTTGGGGTAAGAAATGATTCATGTTTTCACATATGTAATGTGCTTAATTGGTTATTCTATAGCCGGAATGAGGTTGGGAATTGAAATTAATATGAAAATGAAGCCACGAGTGAGTTTGGGGAATCTGTAATATAAACATAGTGGCATGTAGATAGAATGCGTTCATTCCTAAGTCTAGCGGATATAAGCTATAAGGTTGGATTCCTTTTAACCTCCTGTGGTGTGTAGTTGGTAGCGCCTTGACTTAGTAATTATAAGTAATAGGTTCGAGTCCCGGTCGGCGTTAAAATGATTCATGTTTTCACATATGTATTGTGCTTAATTGGTTATTGTATAGCTCGAATGAAATTGGGAAGTGAATTAAATGAAAAAATGAAGCCACAAGTGAGCTTGGGGAATCTGTAATATGAACATAGTGGCATTCAGATAGAATGCGTTCATTCCTAAGTATAGCAGATATAATCTATAAGGCTGAATTCCTTTTAACCTCCTGTGGTGTGTAGTTGGTAGCACCTTAACTTAGTAATTATAAGTCCTAGGTTCGAGTCCCGGTCGGGGTAATATATGATTCATGTTTTCACATATGTAATGTGCTTAATTGGTTATTTTATATCCCGAATGAGATTGGGAATTGTATTAAATGCGAAAATGAAGCCACAAGTGAGTTTGGTGTATCTGTAATATGAACATAGTGGCATTCAGACAGAATGTGTTCATTCCTAAGTACAGCAGATATAAGCTATAAGGCTGGATTCCTTTTAACCTCCTGTGTAGTTGGTAGCGCCTTGACTTAGTAATTATAAGTCCTAGGTTCGAGTCCCGGTCGGGGTAATATATGATTCATGCTTTCACATATGTATTGTGCTTAATTGGTTATTGTATAGCCCGAATGAGATTAGGAATTGAATTAAATGCGAAAATGAAGCCACAAGTGAGTTTGGTGAATCTGTAATATGAACATAGTGGCATTCAGATAGAATGCGTTCATTCCTAAGTATAGCATATATATGCTATAAGGTTGGATTCCTTTTAACCTCCTGTGGTGTGTAGTTGGTAGCGCCTTGACTTTGTAATTATAAGTCCTAGGTTCGAGTCCCGGTCGGGGTAAAAAATTATTCATGTTTTCACATAGTTAATGTGCTGAATTGGTTATTGTATAGCCCGAGTGAGATTGGGAATTGAATTAAATGTGAAAATGAAGCCACGAGTGACTTTGGGGAGTCTGTAATATGAACATAGTGGCATTCAGGTAGAATGTGTTCATTCTTAAGTATAGCAGATATAAACTATAAGATTGGATTCCATTTAACCTCCTGTGGTGTGTAGTTGGTAGTGCCTTGACTAAGTAATTATAAGTCCTAGGTTCGAGTACCTGTCGGGGTAAAAAATTATTCATGTTTTCACATATGTAATGTGCTTAATTCATTACTGTATAGCCAGATTGAGATTGAGAATTGAATTAAATGCGAAAATGAAGCCACGAATGAGTTTGGGGAATCTGAAATATGAACATAGTGGCATTCAGATAGAATGCATTCATTCCTAAGATTAGCAGATATAAGCTATAAGCTGGGATTCCTTTTAACCTCCTGTGGTGTGTAGTTTGTAGCGCTTTGACTTAGTAATTACAAGTCCTAGGTTCGAGTCCCTGTCGGGGTAAAATATGATTCATGTTTTCACATATGTAATGTGCTTAATTGTTTATTGCATAGCCCGAATGAGATTGGGAATTGAATTAAATGCGAAAATGAAGCCACGAATGAATTTGGGGAATCTGTAATATGAACATAGTGGCATTCAGATAGAATGCATTCATTCCTAAGTATAGCAGATAAAGGCTATAAGGTTGGGTTCCTTTTAACCTCCTGTGGTGTGTAGTTCGTAGCGCATTGACGTAGTGATTATAAGTCCTAGGTTCGAGTCCCGGTCGGGGTAAAAAATGATTCATGTTTTCACATATGTAATGTGCTTAATTGGTTATTGTATAGCCCGAATGAGATTGGGAATTGAATTAAATGCAAAAATAAAGCCACGAGTTAGTTTGGGGAATCTGTAATATGAACATAGTGGCATTCAGATAGAATGCGTTCATTCCTAAGTATAGCAGATATAAGCTATAAGGTTGGATTCCTTTTAACCTCCTATGGTGTGTAGTTGGTAGCACCTTGACTTAGTAACTAGGTTCGAGTCCCGGTCGGGGTAATAAATTATTCATGTTCTCACATAGTTAATGTGCTTAATTGGTTATTGTATAGCCTGAATGAGATTGGGAATTGAATTAAATGCGATAATGAAGCCACGAGTGAGTTTGGGGAATCTGTAATATGAACATAGTGGTATTCAGATAGAATGCATTCATTTCTAAGTCTAGCAGATATAAGCTATAAGGTTGGATTCCTTTTCACCTCCTTTGGTGTGTAGTTGGTAGCGCCTTGACTTTGTAATTATAAGTCCTAGGTTCGAGTCCCGGTCGGGGTAAAAAATTATTCATGTTTTCACATAGTTAATGTGCTGAATTGGTTATTGTATAGCCCGAATGAGATTGGGAATTGAATTAAATGTTAATATAAGCCATGAGTGACTTTGGGGAGTCTGTAATATGAACATAGTGGCAATCAGGTAGAATGTGTTCATTCTTAAGTATAGCAGATATAAGCTATAAGGTTGGATTCCTTTTAACCTCCTATGGTGTGTAGTTGGTAGCACCTTGACTTAGTAACTAGGTTCGAGTCCCGGTCGGGGTAATAAATTATTCATGTTCTCACATAGTTAATGTGCTTAATTGGTTATATTATAGCCTGAATGAGATTGGGAATTGAATTAAATGCGAAAATGAAGCCACGAATGAATTTGGGGAATCTGTAATATGAACATAGTGGCATTCAGATAGAATGCATTCATTCCTAAGTATAGCAGATAAAGGCTATAAGGTTGGGTTCCTTTTAACCTCCTGTGGTGTGTAGTTCGTAGCGCCTTGACGTAGTGATTATAAGTCCTAGGTTCGAGTCCCGGTCGGGGTAAAAAATGATTCATGTTTTCACATATGTAATGTGCTTAATTGGTTATTGTATAGCCCGAATGAGATTGGGAATTGAATTAAATGCAAAAATAAAGCCACGAGTTAGTTTGGGGAATCTGTAATATGAACATAGTGGCATTCAGATAGAATGCGTTCATTCCTAAGTATAGCAGATATAAGCTATAAGGTTGGATTCCTTTTAACCTCCTATGGTGTGTAGTTGGTAGCACCTTGACTTAGTAACTAGGTTCGAGTCCCGGTCGGGGTAATAAATTATTCATGTTCTCACATAGTTAATGTGCTTAATTAGTTATTGTATAGCCTGAATGAGATTGGGAATTGAATTAAATGCGATAATGAAGCCACGAGTGAGTTTGGGGAATCTGTAATATGAACATAGTGGTATTCAGATAGAATGCATTCATTTCTAAGTCTAGCAGATATAAGCTATAAGGTTGGATTCCTTTTAACCTCCTTTGGTGTGTAGTTGGTAGCGCCTTGACTTTGTAATTATAAGTCCTAGGTTCGAGTCCCGGTCGGGGTAAAAAATTATTCATGTTTTCACATAGTTAATGTGCTGAATTGGTTATTGTATAGCCCGAATGAGATTGGGAATTGAATTAAATGTGAAAATAAGCCACGAGTTACTTTGGGGAGTCTGTAATATGAACATAGTGGCAATCAGGTAGAATGTGTTCATTCTTAAGTATAGCAGATATAAACTATAAGGTTGGATTCCATTTAACCTCCTGTGGTGTGTAGTTGGTAGTGCCTTGACTAAGTAATTATAAGTCCTAGGTTCGAGTACCTGTCGGGGTAAAAAATTATTCATGTTTTCACATATGTAATGTGCTTAATTCATTACTGTATAGCCAGATTGAGATTGGGAATTGAATTATATGCGAAAATGAAGCCACGAATGAGTTTGGGGAATCTGAAATATGAACATAGTGGCATTCATATAGAATGCATTCATTCCTAAGTATAGCAGATATAAGCTATAAGCTTGGATTCCTTTTAACCTCCTGTGGTGTGTAGTTGGTAGCGCGTTGACTTAGTAATTATAAGTCCTAGGTTCGAGTCCCTGTTGGGGTAAAATATGATTCATGTTTTCACATATGTAATGTGCTTAATTGTTTATTGCATAGCCCGAATGAGATTGGGAATTGAATTAAATGCGAAAATGAAGCCACAAATGAATTTAGGGAATCTGTAATATGAACATAGTGGCATTCAGATAGAATGCATTCATTCCTAAGTATAGCAGATATAAGCTATAAGCTTGAATTCCTTTTAACCTCCTGTGGTGTGTAGTTGGTAGCGCCTTGACATAGTGATTATAAGTCCTAGGTTCGAGTCCCGGTCGGGGTATAAAATGATTCATGTTTTCACATATGTAATGTGCTTAATTGGTTATTGTATAGCCCGAATGAGATTGGGAATTGAATTAAATGCAAAAATAAAGCCACGAGTTAGTTTGGGGAATCTGTAATATGAACATAGTGGCATTCAGATAGAATGCGTTCATTCCTAAGTCTAGCAGATATAAGCTATAAGGTTGGATTCCTTTTAACCTCCTATGGTGTGTAGTTGGTAGCACCTTGACTTAGTAACTAGGTTCGAGTCCCGGTTGGGGTAATAAATTATTCATGTTCTCACATAGTTAATGTGCTTAATTGGTTATTGTATAGCCCGAATGAGATTGGGAATTGAATTAAATGCGATAATGAAGCCACGAGTGAGTTTGGGGAATCTGTAATATGAACATAGTGGTATTCAGATAGAATGCATTCATTTCTAAGTCTAGCAGGTATAAGCTATAAGGTTGGATTCCTTTTAACCTCCTGTGGTGTGTAGTTGGTAGCGCCTTGACTTTGTAATTATAAGTCCTAGGTTCGAGTCCCGGTCGGGTTAAAAAATTAATCATGTTTTCACATAGTTAATGTGCTGAATTGGTTATTGTATAGCCCGAATGAGATTGGGAATTGAATTAAATGTGAAAATAAGCCACGAGTGACTTTGGGGAGTCTGTAATATGAACATAGTGGCAATCAGGTAGAATGTGTTCATTCTTAAGTATAGCAGATATAAACTATAAGATTGGATTCCATTTAACCTCCTGTGGTGTGTAGTTGGTAGTGCCTTGACTAAGTAAATATAAGTCCTAGGTTCGAGTACCTGTCGGGTTAAAAAATTATTCATGTTTTCACATATGTAATGTGCTTTATTCGTTACTGTATAGCCAGATTGAGATTGGGAATTGAATTAAATACGAAAATGAAGCCACGAATGAGCTTGGGGAATCTAAAATATGAACATAGTGGCATTCAGACAGAATGCATTCATTCCTAAGTATAGCAGATATAAGCTATAAGCTTGGATTCCTTTTAACCTCCTGTGGTGTGTAGTTGGTAGCGCGTTGACTTAGTAATTATAAGTCCTAGGTTCGAGTCCCTGTCGGGGTAAAATATGATTCATGTTTTCACATATGTAATGTGCTTAATTGTTTATTGCATAGCCCGAATGAGATTGGGAATTAAATTAAATGCGAAAATGAAGCCACGAATGAATTTGGGGAATCTGTAATATGAACATAGTGGCATTCAGATAGAATGCATTCATTCCTAAGTATAGCAGATATAAGCTATAAGGTTGGATTCCTTTTAACCTGCTGTGGTGTGTAGTTGGTAGCGCTTGACGTAGTGATTATAAGTCCTAAGTTCGAGTCCCTGTCGGGGTAAAAAATGATTCATGTTTTCACATATGTAATGTGCTTAATTGGTTATTGTATAGCCCGAATGAGATTGGGAATTGAATTAAATGCAAAAATGAAGCCACGAGTTAGTTTGGGGAATCTGTAATATGAACATAGCGGCATTCAGATAGAATGCGTTCATTCCTAAGTATAGCAGATATAAGCTATAAGGTTGGATTCCTTTTAAATTCCTATGGTGTGTATTTAGTAGCGCCTTGACTTAGTAACTAGGTTCGAGTCCCGGTCGGGGTAATAAATTATTCATGTTCTCACATAGTTAATGTGCTTAATTGGTTATTGTATAGCCCGAATGAGATTGGAAATTGAATTAAATGCGATAATGAAGCCACGAGTGAGTTTGGGGAATCTGTAATATGAACATAGTGGTATTCAGATAGAATGCATTCATTTCTAAGTCTAGCAGATATAAGCTATAAGGTTGGATTCCTTTTAACCTCCTGTGGTGTGTAGTTGGTAGCGCCTTGACTTTGTAATTATAAGTCCTAGGTTCGAGTCCCGGTTGGGGTAAAAAATTATTCATGTTTTCACATCTGTAATGTGTTTAATTGTTATTGTATAGCCCGAATGAGATTGGGAATTGAATTAGATGCGAAAATGAAGCCACGAGTGAGTTTGGGGAATCCGTAATATGAACATAGTGGCATTCAGATAGAATGTGTTCATTCCTAAGTATAGCATATATAAGCTATAAGGTTGGATTCCTTTCAACCTCCTGTGGTGTGTAGTTGGTAGCGCCTTGACTTAGTAATTATAAGTCCTAGGTTCGAGTCCCTGTCGGGGTAAAAAATGATTCATGTTTTCACATATGTAATGTGCTTAATTGTTTATTGTATAGCCCGAATGAGATTGGGAATTGAATTAAATGCGAAAATGAGGCCACGAGTGAGTTTGGGGAATCTGTAATATGAACATAGTGGCATTCAGATAGAATGTGTTCATTCCTAAGTATAGCAGATATAAGCTATAAGGTTGGATTATTTTTAACCTTCTGTGGTGTGTAGTTGGTAGCGCCTTGACTTTGTAACTAGGGTCGAGTCCCGGTTGGGGTAAAAAATTATTCATGTTTTCACATATGTAATGTGCTTAATTGGTTATTGTATAGCCCGAATGAGATTGGGAATTGAATTAAATGTGAAAATGAAACCACGAGTGAGTTTGGGTAATCCGTAATATGAACATAGTGGCATTCAGATAGAATGCGTTCTTTCCTAAGTATAGCAGATATAAGCTATAAGGTTGGATTCCTTTTAACCTCCTGTGGTGTGTAGTTGGTAGCGCCTTGACTTAGTAATTATAAGTCCAAGGTTCGAGTAGCCCGAATGAGATTGGGAATTGAATTAAATGCGAAAATGAAGCCACGAGTGAGTTTGGGGAATCTGTAATATGAACATAGTGGCATTCATATAGAATGCGTTCATTCCTAAGTATAGCAGATATAAGCTATAAGGTTGGATTCCTTTTAACCTCCTGTGGTGTGTAGTTGGTAGCGCCTTGACATAGTAATTATAATTTCTAGGTTCGAGTCCGGGTTGGGGTAAAAAATGATTCATATATAAATACATATATATATGTATATATATATATATATATATATATATATATATATATATATATATATATATATATATATATATATATATATATATATATATATATATATATATATATATATATATATATTTCTGAATATTTCCTTGTCCATGTGTCTAAAGGCCACCCTTTCATTTGCAAGAAAACATATGTTTCTCTTACTATGCCATTTATATGGCATTTGTATACTCCTAAATCTCTTTCATTCTCAATTCCTTAAAGCTTTGCTACTGCTATTGAGCATCCAAACGTGGGTCTTCTCGCACTTGTACCCATTCTCATATCCTTGCATTTTGAAATATTGAATATCATTAGCCACTTTTCTGACCACTCATGCAGACTGTTTGTCTTTCTAAAGTTCTCTCTCAATGTTTTTGTCTCTTATTGACTTCACAATCTTCGCATCATCTGCAAATATATTTAAGAATGAATTTACAGATTGGTAGGTCATTTACGTACACAAGGAACAAAAGATTTTAAGTCCCAATGTTCCTCGGTACCTGTCCGAGAAATCCGGTGATATGAAGTATGAGAAAAGGATATCTTTGCAAATTTATAATATGAAAATGGTATGAGAGAGGACTGCCAAGACCAAGGCTTTAGGAAACTGATGTTGAAGATTTGCCTCTGGCGAAGAGACTTATTACCTCATTGGAAGATGCTTCTCTATATAATGTCTTCAACGGGGATATTCGAAGTATAGTGTTTCTTCGAGACGAGTAAATTTTGCACTTCTCTTTCCTCATTTCATATATATATATATATATATATATATATATATATATATATATATATATATATATATATATATATATTATATATATATATATATATATATATATATATATATATATATATATATATATATATATATATAATATATATATATATAATATATATATATATATATATATATATATATATATATATATATATATATATATATATATATATATATATATATATATATATATATATATATATATATATATATATATATATATATATATATATATATATGACGCCTCAGAGTCGGAGACGCTACCGACTGAGCCACGGCGACTACATATATATATATATATATATATATATATATATATATATATATATATATATATATATATATATATATATATATATATATATATATGTATATATATATATATATATATATATATATATATATATATATATATATATATATATATATATATATATATATATATGTATATATATATATATATATATATATATATATATATATATATATATATATATATATATATATATATATATATATATATATATATATATATAAATATATGTATATATATATATATATATATATATATATATATATATATATATATATATATATATATATATATATATATATATATATATATATATATATATATATATATATATATATATATATATATATATATATATATATATATATATATATATATATATATATATATATATATATATATATATATATATATATATATATATATATATATATATATATTTATATATATATATATATATATATATATATATATATATATATATATATATACATAAATATATATATATATATATATATATATATATATATATATATATATATATATATATATATATATATATATATATATATATATATATATATATATATATATATATATATATATATATATATATATATATATATATATATATATATATTATATATATATATATATATATATATATATATATATATATATATATATATATATATATATATATATATATATATATATATATATATATATATATATATATATATATATATATATATATATATATATATATATATATATATATATATATAAATGAATCATTTTTACTCTGAACCTAGGACATATAATTACTGTGCCAATACGCTACCAACTGCACCACAGAAGGTTAAGAGGGAAACAAACCTTACAGCTTTAACTACTATACTAGGAATGAACGCATTCTATCTGAAACTCTGTTCATATTACAGTTTCCCCAAACCTCACTCATGTCTTCGTTTTCGCATTTGATTCAATTCCCAATCTCACTAGGGACCAACAATAATCACATATGGCATGGTGCTTATTTGATTATATATATATATATATATATATATATATATATATATATATATATATATATATATATATATATATATATATATATATATATATATATATATATTTATATATATATATATACATATATATATATATATATATATATATATATATATATATATATATATATATATATATATATATATATATATATATATATATATATATACTATATATATATATATATATATATATATATATATATATATATATATATATATATATATATATATATATATATATATATATATATATATATATATATATATATATATATATATATATATATATATATATATATATATATATATATATATATAACCAATTAAGCACATTACATATGTGAAAACATGAATCATTTTTTTTACCCCGACAGGGACTCGAACCTAGGACTTATGATTACTAAGTCGAGGCGCTACCACTACACCACAGAAGGTTAAAAGGAATCCAACCTTATAGCTTATTTCTGCTATACTTAGGAATGAACGCATTCTAACTGAATGCCACTATGTTCATATTACAGATTCCCCAACCTCACTTGTGGCTTCATTTTAGCATTTAATTCAATTCCCAATTTCATTCGGGCCATGAAATAACCAATTAAGCACATTACATATGTGAAAACATGAATCATTTTTTTACCCCGAACGGGACTCGACCCTAGGACTTATGATTACTAAGTCAAGGCGCTACCACTACACCACAGAAGGTTAAAAGGAATCCAACCTTATAGCTTATATCTGCTATACTTAGGAATGAACGCATTCTAACTGAATGCCACTATATTCATATTACAGATTCCCAACCTCACTCGTGGCTTCATTTTAGCATTTAATTCAATTCCCAATCTCATTCGGGCCATGAAATAACCAATTAAGCACATTACATATGTGAAAACATGAATCATTTTTTTACCCCGACAGGGACTCGAACCTAGGACTTATGATTACTAAGTCAAGGCGCTACCACTACACCACAGAAGGTTAAAAGGAATCCAACCTTATAGCTTATATCTGCTATACTTAGGGAATGAACGCATTCTAACTGAATGCCATGTTCATATTACAGATTCCCCAACCTCACTTGTGGCTTCATTTTAGCATTTAATTCAATTCCCAATCTCATTCGGGCCATAAAATAACCAATTAAGCACATTACATATGTGAAAACATGAATCATTTTTTTACACCGACCGTGACTCGAACCTAGGACTTATGATTACTAAGTCAAGGTGTTACCACTACACCACAGAAGGTTAAAAGGAATCCAACCTTATAGCTTATATCTGCTATACTTAGGAATGAACACATTCTAACTGAATGCCACTATGTGAGGTTGGGGAATCTGTAATATGAACATAGTGGCCTGCAGTTAGAATGCGTTCATTCCTAAGTATAGCAGATATAAGCTATAAGGTTGGATTCTTTTTAACCTTTTGTGGTGTAGTGGTAGTGCCTTGACTTAGTAATCATAAGTCCTAGGTTCGAGTCCCAGTCGGAGTAAAAAAATGATTCATGTTTTCACATATGTAATGTGCTTAATTGGTTATTTTATGGCCCGAATGAGATTGGGAATTGAATTAAATGCTAAAATGAAGCCACAAGTGAGGTTGGGGAATCTGTAATATGAACATAGTGGCATTCAATTAGAATGCATTCATTCCTAAGTATAGCAGATATAAGCTATAAGGTTGGATTCCTTTTAACCTTCTGTGGTGTAGTGGTAGCGCCTTGACTTAGTAATCATAAGTCCTAGGTTCGAGTCCCGGTCGAGGTAGAAATATGATTCATATTTTCACATATGTAATGTGCTTAATTGGTTATTTCATGGCCCGAATGAGATTGGGAATTGAATTAAATGCTAAAATGAAGCCACGAGTGAGGTTGGGGAATCTGTAATATGAACATAGTGGCATTCATATAGAATGCGTTCATTCCTAAGTATAGCAGAGATAAGCTATAAGGTTGGATTCCTTTTAACCTTCTGTGGTGTAGTGGTAGCGCCTTGACTTAGTAATCATAAGTCCTAGGTTCGAGTCCCGGTCGGGGAAAAAAATGATTCATGTTTTCACATATGTAATGTGCTTAATCGGTTATTTCATGGCCCGAATGAGATTGGGAATTGAATTAAATGCTAAAATGAAGCCACGAGTGAGGTTGGGTAATCTGTAATATGAACATAGTGGCATTCAGTTAGAATTCGTTCATTCCCAAGTATAGCAGATATAAGCTATAAGGTTGGATTCTTTTTAACCTTCTGTGGTGTAGTGGTAGCGCCTTGACTTAGTAATCATAAGTCCTAGGTTCGAGTCCCTGTCGTGGTAAAAAAAATGATTCATGTTTTCACATATGTAATGTGCTTAATTGGTTATTTCATGGCCCGAATGAGATTGGGAATTGAATTAAATCCTAAAATGAAGCCACGAGTGAGGTTGGGGAATCTGTAGTATGAGCATAGTGGCATTCAGTTAGAATGCGTTCATTCCTAAGTGTAGCAGATATAAGCTATAAGATTGGATTCCTTTTAACCTTCTCTGGTGTAGTGGTAGCGCCTTGACTTAGTAATCATAAGTCCTAGGTTCAAGTCCCGGTCGGGGTAAAAAAAATGATTCATGTTTTCACATATGTAATGTGCTTAATTGGTTATTTCATGGCCCGAATGAGATTGGGAATTGATTTAAATGCTAAAATAAAGCCACGAGTGAGGTTGGGGAGTCTGTAATATGAACATAGTGGCATTCAGTTAGAATGCGTTCATTCCTAGGTATAGCAGATATAAGCTATAAGGTTGGATTCCTTTTAACCCTCTGTGGTGTAGTGGTAGCTCCTTGACTTAGTAATCATAAGTCCTAGGTTCGAGACTCGGTCGGGGTAAAAAAATGATTCGTATATATATATATATATATATATATATATATATATATATATATATATATATATATATATATATATATATATATATATATATATATATATACGCACACACACTTTTGTTGATATTTACAGCAACGAAGAATTAGCGTTCTGTGCATACTGTCATTTATATAATTTATGAATGAAGATTTTTTTACTTTTTTATCTTTTATATTTTTTAAGACGTACGCAACTGAAATATGAATCTTTTAATGATGTGCTACACAATACATATTTTTATGTATTGTGTAGTTTTCTGTTTGGCATTTTAGTGTTCCTAGTTCCTTTTAATTTTCAATGGCTTAAGCAATTAATTAGTTCATGAACAGAGAGCAACGTTAGAAAAAAAGGTAAAAATAAGGCCAAGGCAAGATCATGTTAACTACGGATTATATATTTTTTTCTGCATTAATAAAGGAGGGATTATCATTGCCTTCTAGAGAATTTTTGGTGTCTGTGGGATAACAGTTATCAACTTCATCGGCTCCATCGGGCTTCGAATCGTTTCCATATGTAACACTGCTCAGTTTTTGTTCATTTGCTTGAGTCTCTGAAAAGACAGGAAAAGCATTTAAAGCTGGAATGATCCTTGTATTTAAACGACTTCTGTACACAGCTAAGATATTTTTTTCTTACTATATAAACGAGTAGGTTAATTATCACACACATAAAAAATGCAAGTATTAATGACTGTGATTATCTTCAAAAGCTTTTTTTTCTCTGCCCTCCTTAGAATCCCAGTACAAAAATAAACACAATATAGAAGCAAAGTGTGAAATATATAAAAGTTTAAATGTGCATTAAAAGTATATTCACTGTTAAAATGGATCTTTAAAGTATATTTCCATACTATGAATATTTCTTGTATTATCACGAGCGAATATTTTTTACCTTTGATTGCGTCTGCGACTTTCTCCTTTGCCTTAACGATGTAGAACGAGAGCCAGACGAAGAAGATGGCTGCAATGGCATTTAACAAAGTCACCACAGCCATCGAGTACAGTAGCGCCTAAGGAAGTGAATAGGCATGATATATATATATATATATATATATATATATATATATATATATATATATATATATATATATATATATATATATATATATATATATATATATATATATGTATATATATATATATATATATATATATATATATATATATATATATATATATATATATATATATATAATTTTTATTTTATTTTGTTTATTTATTTTTTTAAGCTAAAACACTTCACGGTTCACGTCAGAGAAAAGTATACCTAGCTAGAAATGCCAATTGAAAGCGATTTCATGGTTATTATTCTATACTTGGAGGAAACTTTGGTGAATTGACATGACGTCCTTGGTGTTTTCTCCTGGAATCTCTTTCATGATCAAAACTGATTCATTGTATGTATATGATAGTATACAGTGGCTTAATATATTTGGAGCTTTCAGTGCATGTCACTGAAGAACTATCAAGTAGTTTGTGTTTAGGAAAGAAAAGGCCGCACCGAATTTCTAATATTTAACTATACTAATATTATTTATATGGAAGAAGCTGTCCTGCTCTGCCTTGGAGGAAATTTAGAAGAGTTGCCAGAGGTGAAGCCATCACATCACATTACTTAACTTTTTGTGTAAATTGGGGAGAGCTCTTAAGCCGTTTACCTGATCCTGTGGTTCCATATATTGTTAAAATCAGTATCCTTCCCATTTATATTAACTTGTTAGTTAGTTTGATACACGAAATAATTGAATAATTAAATAAATACCGAAAATACACCTGTCAACAGTACTGAGTTAAGTTGTCAAGTAGCACAGCTGTCTTATGTTCTTCAATTTTTTTCTTATCTTTTAGCTTTCTCTTTTACTATTTTTTATTTTGTATATATATTGAGTTAAATGTAAAGTCTAATCCTGTGATAACATATCTTGGTTAGCAAGTGAGTTTATCAGTTAAAGAAGAATATATAGCAGAAACAGATGGGTGTCACCTAAGATACAAATTCGAATTTTCCTGCAAGTTGACTTTTGCTTTTGTTTTTGTTACCATTTTTTTTCTTTTCATCCTCAAATTACCATAGTAAAATTTTTAAGCTAAAATGTGTGTTACCAGAAAAGGGATAAATTGAGTCACTAAATAGCACTCATATGAAAATATAAAGATTCTGTGTGAAGCTTAAGCAAAAGTTTTTCTTTCTTTTTTTCTCTTTCTTCTCTTCTATCTATATTCTGTGAGAGAAAACATAAGAATGAGGCCATCTCCGTCCCAAACCTCTCCCACCCATGGGTCACGAGGAGGGATAGCTATTAGGAGAATAAAACAGAAAATCAAGGATTTAGAGGCAATGGTTATAAGCCTTGATGATAAAATTCGGAATATGGATAGAGAAATGAAAGAGAATGAAACACTCAGAGAGGAAATAAGACTTTTGAAGGAAGCAAATAAAGCACAAGGGCAGGAGAGAAAGGAACTAGAAAAAGGAATAAAAAAGCTGGAAGGGGAAAAGAGTGAACTAGAAACCAGAATTTCTAAACAAGAAGATAACAACAAACAGCTGAATGACAACCTAAAGGAATTAGATGTTAGTTCACTGCTCTCTTCTGAGAGAGACGAGATTGCAGCTAGGAATGTCCAAATTAAGGAAAACATTGAACAGTTTAGAAAAGAGTTCCAGGAACTGAATATGGAACATGATGCCATGAAACCTTCCTTTGTTGATGCACTAAAGGGGAATGTGGCAGTGAAAGAGGCTGTAAAGATGGTGGCACCGGAAAGCATACAAACAGTTGACTATAAAGAGACAGTAATCGAAAAAATTAAAAACGTTGTGATGGAAAGGGCAAATCCACTGATCAAACAGGCTCTTGATAAAGAGAAGACAGTGGTAATCTCAGGCATAAGCGAATCCCAGGAGCCAACATGGCAGGGGAGACTTGAAGAAAATAAAGCTAGGGTTGTAGACCTGATAAGAAAGCTTGGAGTAGTTTGTGGTCCTGAGGATATTGTAAACATTCACCAACTAGGCAGATATTCGAGGGAAGGAAAGCCGAGACCAACAAAAGTAACCTTTGAGAGAGGGGAAACATGTAGCGATATATTGTTGAGAAAAAAAGTCTAAAAGACCTTCAAGAATTCAAAGAAGTGTTCATTAGACGATACAGAACACTGGAAGAGATGGGAAAGATAAAAAACTTGTTGCAAGAGGCAAGAAGGTTAAATGAGGAAAGAAATGAAGAAGAGAAGAAAAATTTTCATTTCAGAGTTCTTCCAGACAAAGGAGAGATAAAGAAGATAATGACAGAAGATCAGGGGATGGGGCCTCATTAAGATTGTTATACACAAATGCTGATGGATTAGCTGGTAAGGCAGTAAATTTAAAAGATAGGATTCACAACAGTAAGGCAGATATAGTAGCAATTACAGAGACTAAGTTGAGTGAGGACATAAACAGTGTCCAGTTTTTCCTAAGGGCTTCAGGATATTAAGGGTTGAAAAATCTGAGAGGACTGGTGGAGGGATAGCACTGCTCATAAGTGAAAGGATTCAAGTTGAAGAAATAAACTTGGCTATAGAAAGTGAGTTCAAGGAATTTCTTGTTGCTCGAAAAAATACTGGGTCAGAGAGCATTATAATAACTGTTGTATATAACCCACCAAGGAACCAGAATAGGCTTGAAGTTTATGAGGAAAGTCATATAGGTACTATTGAAGTCATAAACTCAGTTGTTAAAATGGCACAGGAGAGAAAATGTAGGACTTTGATTATGGGAGATTTTAATCGGGGGAGCTGCCCACACAGGGTGAGGACTCATTCGGGGCAAGATTCCTAGATTGCGTATAAGGGAATTGCCTACAACAACATGTAATGGAACCAACGAGGGCCAGGGGTGGGGATGACCCATCACTACTTGATCTAGTATTTACAGGTAATGTGTTGGATATTGAAAAAATTGAGTATGACCACCAATTGGAAAGAGTGAGCACTGTGTGTTGTTGATGGAGTATATCATTGAAGATATTCTGCGTGACAGTAGAGAAAATGAGGACATGAGGAGGAACTATCCAAAAGGAGATTACATCAAAATGAATGAGCTTTTTGCAGTTATTGACTGGAGAAACTTATTTTACAACAAATCTGTACAAGAAATGTATGACATCTTTTGTGAGAAATATGGGAAGATAGTAGATTGCTGCATACCTTTCACCAAAGTAGGTGTAATTCATGCCAGAGAGAAATGGTTCGATAATGAGTGTAAAAGAGCTAAGGTGTGGAGAGACAAATGCTGGAAAAGGAGTAGGAGGAGAAAAAACATAAATGCCTGGCAAACCTACAAACGAGCAAGAAATGACTACCTAAGTAAATGAAGAGAGGCAAAGAGAGACTATGAGAGGGACATCACCAGGAAGGCTAAAGACAATCCCAAGCTTTTCCACAGCTTTATCAGAGGAAAACTGAAATTAAAAGAACAGGTTTCAAGGCTTAAGAGAGCGGATGGAAGCATCACTGAGACGGATGAAGAGATCTGCAAAGAACTGAACAAGGAGTTTCAGTCAGTATTTACAGTAGAAAATACCCCACCCCCTCAAATTGCAGAGATAGAAGCTCAAGGGCCGGTATTAGAGAACATCAACCTTACAGCCACAGAGGTACGCAAAGCGCTGATGGAGTTAGATGTTCATAAAGCTACAGATCCTGATGGCATATCTTCTCATGTTCTTAAAAAATGCGCAAGCTCAATATCAGTGGCACTAAGTATCATATTTAAAAAGTCACTGGAGTCAGGGGAGATTCCAAGATGCTGAAAACAAGCAAATGTGATACCTATCTTCAAAAAGGGAAGGAGGGATACGGCTCTGAACTATAGACCAGTTTCCTTGACCAGCATAGCTTGCAAAGTTATGGAGAAACTACTAAGGAAACATATCTCTCTTCACTTGGAATCCTTCAACTTTGTCAGTGAGGCAACATGGCTTCAGAGAAGGTAGATCAACAGTAACAAACTTATTAGAATTTTACGATGAGGTAAGCCGAATCTTACAGGAAAGAGAGGGCTGGGCAGATTGCATATTCCTAGACTTCCAGAAAGCGTTTGACACTGCTCCACATGTGAGACTTATTAGGAAGCTGCAAGCAATGGTTAGAATAGGTGGAAATGTCTTGGAATGGATAAAAACTTAATTAGAAGGAAGGGAACAGAGGGATAGAGTAAGACACTCAGTGTCTAAATGGAGAAGAGTTAGTAGTGGAGTTCCACAGGGTTCAGTCTTAGGGCCACTTTTGTTCCTTGTATATGTAAATGATCTACCAGAGTCTGTAAATTCATTCATGAATATGTTTGCAGATGATGCAAAGATTGTGAAGAAAATAAAAAACGAGAACAATGGTAGAGAACTTCAGGAGGATCTAAATAGTGTTCATGAGTGGTCAGAAAAGTGGCTAATGAACTTCAATACTTCAAAATGTAAGGTAATGAGGATGGGTACAAGTGCAAGAAGGCAAAAGCTTGACTACTCGGTGGCTGGAGTACAACTTCAAGAGACAGAAAATGGAGAGATCTAGGAGTAAACATACTGGCAGATTTGTCTCCAGAAATACATATAAATGGCATAGTAAGGGCAGCATATGCATTCTTATCAAATGTAAGGGTAGCCTTCAGGCACATGGACAAGGAAATGTTCAGAAATATTTATGTAACCTATGTGAGGCTAAAACTCGAATATGCAGCCCCCTTTTGGAATCCACATTTGAAAAAGCACATAGCTAAGCTTGAAAAAGATCAGAGACATGCCACGAAACTGGTGCCAGAAATACGCAATCTCAGTTGTGATGGGAGGCTGAGGGAATTAGACTTACCATCACTGGAAGCTAGAAGATTGAGAGGGGATATGGTGATAGTCTTTAAATTCCTTCATGATTATGATAGAGTGGATAGGGATCGATATTTTGATATGGCAGGCTCTAGAACTAGAGGTCATAGTTTGAAGCTTCGTAAGAAAACTTCTTTGCAGGATGTAAGGAAATACTTTTTCAGTGTAAGAGTAGTTGATAATTGGAATTGGCTAAGCGAGGAGGTAGTTAATGCTATCTCAATCCATAGTTTTAAGGACAGGTATGATAAGTATCACTAAGTATAAAATGGAACCGACGAGGAGACGGGAAGATACGAGCTATGGACACTTTCCCGTAAACACAACTGGGTAAGTACAATTAGGTAAGTACAAACACACACACACACAGAATGAAACACTCAGAGAGGAAATACGATTTTTGGAGGAAGCAAATAAAGCAAAAGGGCAGGAGAGAAAAGAACTAGAAAAACGAATAAAGAAGCTGGAAGGGGAAAAGAGTGAACTAGAAACCAGAATTTCTAAACAAGAAGATAACAACGAACAGCTGAATGACAACCTAAAGGGATTAGATGTTAGTTCACTGCTCTCTTCTGAGAGAGACGAGATTGCTGCTTGGAATGTCCAGATTAAGGAAAACATTGAACAGTTTAGAAAAGAGTTTCAGGAACTGAATATGGAACATGATGCCATGAAAACTTCCTTTGCTGATGCACTAAAGGGGAATGTGGAAGTAAAAGAGGCTGTAAAGGTGGTGGCACTGGAAAACATACAAACAGTTGACACTAAAGAGACAGTAATCGTAGAAATGAAAGACGTTATGATGGAAAGGGCAAATCCACTGATTAAACAGGCACTTGATAAAGAGAAGACAGTGGTAATCTCAGGCATAAGCAAATCCCAGGAGCCAAAATGGGAGGGGAGACTTGAAAAAATAATGCTAGGGTTGTAGACTTGATAAGAAAGCTTGGAGTAGTTTGTGGTCCTGAGGATATTGCAAACATTCACCAACTAGGCAAATATTCGAGGAAGGGAAAGCAGAGACCAACAAAAGTAACCATTGAGAGAGGGGAAACATGTAGAGAAATATTGATGAGAAAAAAAAGTCTAAAAGACCTTCAAGAATTCAAAGAAGTGTTCATTAGACGACACAGAACACAGGAAGAGATAGAAAGGATAAAAAAACTTGTTGGAAGAGGCAAGAAGGTTAAATGAGGAAAGAAATGAAGAAGAGAAGAAAAATTTTCATTTCAGAGTTCTTCCAGACAAAGGGGAGATAAAGAAGATAATGTCAGATGATCAGGGGACGGGCCTCACTAAGATTTTTATACACAAATACTGTTGGATTAGCTGGTAAGGCAGCAAAATTAAACGATAGGATTCACAACAGTAAGGCAGATATAGTAGCAATTACAGAGACTAAGTTGAGTGAGGACATAAACAGTGTCACAGTATTTCCTAAGGGCTTCAGAATACTAAGGGTTGAAAGATCTGAGAGGACTGGTGGAGGGATAGCACTCTCATAAGTGAAAGGATTCAAGTTGAAGAAATAAACTTGGTTATAGAAAGTGAGTTCAAGGAATTTCTTGTTGCTCACATAAATACTGGGTCAGAGAGCATTATAATAACTGTTGTATATAATCCACCAAGGAACCAATATAGGCTAGAAGTTTAAGAGGAAAGTCATATAGGTCCTATTGAAGCCATAAACTCAACTGTTAACATGGCACAGGAGAGAAAATGTAGGATTTTGATTATGGGAGATTTTAATCATAAAGAGATAGATTGGATAAATATTGACCAACAAAGTGGTGAGGACTCATTCGGGACAAGATTCCTAGATTGCGTACAAGGGAATTTCCTACACCAACATGTAATGGAACCAACGAGGGCCAGGGGTGGGGATGAGCCATCACTACTTGATCTAGTATTCACAGCTAATGTGTTGGATATTGAAAAAATTGAGTATGAACCACCAATTGGAAATAGTGAGCACTGTGTGTTGTTGATGGAGTATATCATTGAAGATAATCTGCCTGAGAGTAGAGGCACTGAGAGACATGAGGAGAAACTATATTAAAGGAGATTACATCAAAATGAATGAGCTTTTTACAGTTATTGACTGGAGAACCTTATTTTACAACAAATCTGTACAGGATATGTATGACATCTTTTGTGAGAAATATGGGAAGAATGTAGATTGCTGCATACCTGTCACCAAAGTAGGTGTAATTCATGCCAGAGAGAAATGGTTCAATAATGAGTGTAAAAGAGCTAAGGAGTGGAGAGACAAATGCTGGAAAAGGTATAGGAGGAGAAAAAACAAAAATGCCTGGCAAACCTACAAACGAGGAAGAAATGATTACCTAAGTAAAAGAAAAGAGGCAGAGAAAGACTATGAGAGGGACATCACCAGGAAGGCTAAAGAAAATCCCAGCGTTTCCACAGCTATATCAGAGGAAAACTGAAGGTGAAAGAACAGGTTTTAAGGCTTAAGAGAGAGGATGGAAGCATCACTGAGACAGATGAAAAGATCTGCAAAGAATTGAACTAGGAGTTTCAGTCAGTATTAACAGTAGAAAATACCCCACCCCCTCAGATAGCAGAGATAGAAGCTCACGGGTCGGTATTAGAGAACATCAACCTTACAGCCACAGAGGTATGGAAAGTGCTGATGGAGTTAGATGTCCATATAAGCTACAGGTCCTGGTGATATATCCCCTCATGTACTTAAGAAATGCACAAACTTAATGTCAGTGGCACTAAGTATCATATTTTAAAAGTCACTGGAGTCAGGGGGGATTCCAAGATGCTGGAAACAAGCAAACGTGATACCTATCTTCAAAAAGGGAAGGAGGGATACGGCTCTAAACTATAGACCAGTTTCCTTGACCAGCATAGTTTGCAAAGTTATGAAGAAACTACTAAGGAAACATATCTCTCTTCACTTGGAATCCTTCAACATTTTGTCAGTGACACATCATGGCTTCAGAGAAGGTATATCAACAGTAACAAACTTATTAGAATTTTATGATGAGGTAAGCCGAATCTTACAGGAAAAAGAGGGCTGGGCAGATTGCATATTCCTAGACTTTCAGAAAGCGTTTGACACTGTTCCACATGGGAGACTTATTAGGAAGCTGCAAGCAATGGCTAGAATAGGTGGAAATGTCTTGAAATGGATAAACACTTACTCAGAAGGAAGGGAACAGAGGGTTAGAGCAAGACACTCAGAGTCTGAATGGAGAAGAGTTAGTAGTGGAGTTCCACAGGGTTCAGTTTTAGGGCCACTTTTGTTCCTTGTATATGTAAATGACCTAACAGAGTCTGTAAATTCATTCATGAATATGTTTGCAGATGATGCAAAGATTGTGAAGAAAGTAGGAAACGAGAACAATGGTAGAGAACTTCAAGAGGATCTAAATAGTGTTCATGAGTGGTCAGAAAAGTGGCTAATGAATTCAATACTTCAAAATGTAAGGTAATGAGAATGGGTACAAGTGCAAGAAGGCCCAAGCTTGACTACTTAGTGGCTGGAGTACAACTTCAAGAGACAGAAAATGAGAGAGATCTAGGAGTAAACATAGTGACAGATTTGTCTCCAGAAATACATATAAATGGCATAGCAAGGTCAGCATATGCTTTCTTATCAAATGTAAGGGTAGCCTTCAGGCACATGGACAATAATAATAATGTAATAATAAGAAATATTTATGTAACCTATGTGAGGCCAATACTTGAATATGCAGCCCCCTTTTGGAATCCGCCCTTGAAAAAGCATATAGCTAAGCTTGAAAAAGTTCAAAGACATACAACGAAATTTATGCCAGAAATACGCAATCTCAGTTATGATGAGAGGCTGAGGGAATTAGACTTACCATCTCTGGAGGCTAGAAGATTGAGGGGCGACATTGTGACAGTCTTTAAATTCCTTCATGGTTATGCTAGAGTGGATAGGGATCGATATTTTGATATGGCTTTCTCTAAAACTAAATGTCTTAGTTTTGGAAGCAGGAAGATTGAGGGGCGATATGGTGACAGTCTTTAAATTCCTTCATGGTTATGATAGAGTGGATAGGGATCGATATTTTGATATGGCTTTCTCTAAAACTAGAGATCATTGTTTGAAGCTTCGTAAGAAAACTTCTTTGCAGGATGTAAGGAAATACTTTTTCAGTGTAAGAGTAGTTGATAATTGGAACTGGCTAAGCGAGGAGGTAGTTAATGCTATCTCAATCCATAGTTTTAAGGACAGGTATGATAAGTATCACAAAGTAGAAAATGGTACCGATCAGGAGACGGGAAGATACGAGCTTTGGGCTCTTTCCCGTTAACACAATTAGGTAATCACAGCCTCCAGAAATACATATAAATGGCATAGTAAGGGTAGCATATGCCTTCTTATCAAATGTAGGGGTAGCCTTCAGGCACATGGACAAAGAAATGTTTAGAAATATATATGTAACTTATGTGAGGCCAAAACTTGAATATGCAGCCCCCTTTTGGAATCCGTACTTGAAAAAGCACATAGCAAAGCTTGAAAAAGTTCAAAGATATGCCACAAAACTGATGCCAGAAATACATAATCTCAGTTATGATGAGATGCTGAGGGAATTAGACTTACCATTACTCGAAGCTAGAAGATTGAGGGGCGATATGGTGACAGTCTTTAAATTCATTCATGGTTATGATAGAGTGGATAGGGATCAATATTTTGATAAGGCTGGCTCTAGAACTAGAGGTTATAGTTTGAAGCTTCGTAAGAAAACTTCTTTGCAGGATGTAAGTAAATACTTTTTCAGTGTAAGAGTAGTTGATAATTGGAATTGGCTAAGTGAAGAGGTAGTTAATGCTATCTCAATCCATGGTTTTAAGGACAGGTATGATAAGTATCACTAAGTAGAAAATGGAACCAATCAGGAGACGGGAAGATATGAGCTTTGGACTCTTTTCTGTAAACGCAATTAGGTAATCACAGCCTCCAGAAATACTTATAAATAGCATAGTAAGGGTAGCATATGCCTTCTTATCAAATGTAGTTTTAGCCTTCAGGCACATGGACAAAGAAATGTTCAGAAATATTTATGCAACCTATGTGAGGCCAAAACTTGAATATGCAGCCCCCTTTTGGAATCCGCACTTGAAAAAGCACATAGCTAAGCTTGAAAAAGTTCAAAGATATGCCACGAAACTGGTGCCAGAAATTCATAATCTCAGTTCTGATGAGAGACTGAGGAAATTAGACTTACCATCACTCGAAGCTAGAAGATTGAGGGGGGATATAGTGAAGGTCTTTAAATTCCTTTATGGTTATGATAGAGTGGATAGGGATCGATATTTTGATATGGCAGGCTCTAGAACTAGAGGTCATAGTTTGAAGCTTCGTAAGAAAACTTCTTTGCAGGATGTAAGTAAATACTTTTTCAGTGTAAGAGTAGTTGATAATTGGAATTGGCTAAGCGAAGAGGTAGTTAATGCTATCTCAATCAATAGTTTTAAGGACAGGTATGATAAGTATTACTAAGTATAAAATGGAACCGATGAGGAGACTGGAAGATACGAGCTTTGGGCTCTTTTCCGTAAACACAATTAGGTAATCACTATTAGGGAATCACACACACACACGCACATAATTTTCTCTATGGTATAATACCTTGAACTGAATGTAGTCATCATCCGAATACGATGAATCCGTTGTAGGAGACGCAGCTGCAGTACTATAAAGTGTTGATACTGATGGCAGTGATGTGGTGGTGAAGGGATGCTCAACTTTTATTAAAGGTTTGAAAGCCTCTGCAATCTACAGTAAATACAATATAGGAATCAGATGACCGATTGGAAAAGCAAAAATAATCATTCCTTTTATATAGTGAAACTAATAATCGTGTGTGCTGTCAAATACTACCAATTTTTTTTTTTTTTTTTTTTACAAATATATAGATTTAATCTAAGGAAGAAACCAGAGGATTTATACTTTTTAATTTTTACTTTTATAATTTTTGTGCATTGAAAATATAAATGCAATAATTTTAAAGATTCTACATGCAATGCACTTCAAGGCAATACTTTGTAATTTATACATTCTATTTAGGTTGTACTTGAGAAAGAGGAACTCACTAAACCCAAGATATAAGGGCTACCAGCATCTCCAAGGGCATGGCAAACTAGAATCATCAAGGCGCTTGCCGAGGATCTTCTTGTGGGAATCACTGTGCACTGTCCAGTAATAATAATTTTTATATAAGTAAATGCAGTCTATCACTCAAAAACTGTTTACTGAAAATAAAAAGCTATTTCATTTGTATGCAGTATTTACGAAAATAGAAGTCTCTCTCTCTCTCTCTCTCTCTCTCTCTCTCTCTCTCTCCTCTCTCTCTCTCTCTCCTCTCTCTCTCCTCTCTCTCTCTCTCTCTCTCTCTCTCTCTCTCTCTCTCTCTCGTGAAATAATGTTTATATCATTGACAGTAGTTATTATTAGCTATGATTAGTAGGTTGGCCATGGCACCATCCGCAGGTTGACACACTACGACTGAAGTTATTACCGATTTAGCTAGGGCAGGTCCAGTCAGCTCCAGGTTAAGTCTTCCTTCAGGTACGGTTCTTTTCTTATGCCTACATCTACACCAAATATTTTGGCATACTCCTTACAGATCTCTCACTACCCATACATTTGGCAAGTCACAACACTCCCCATATCTGTTTCTTTTTGCTAATTTTTACTACAATTATGGAAGGTCCACAGCTTATGGCTCTCAGTACTCGACATATAGGGGTGCTAAGAATTTCCAGGGATCTTGAACCTTGAATCTCCTGACTTTGATGTTCTCTGGGTGAAAATCTATCTCTCCACTACCACTGTATTCCTTTGCTTCTGCTACTGCTCTCCTAACTCCTCTGACTTTCTGTCTTTCTTTGCATCTTGCCATGAGTCCTTGCTTTCTTCTTACCCACGTGCTGAGGTTCTCTATATTGGAGACTTCAGTATACACCACAGTGAGTGGTTTAATTCTTCTCACACTGATGTGGGAGGAAGTGAGGCCATTGCTTTCTCTATTTCTCACGATCTGGAGCAGATTATCAAACATCCTACTCGTGTTCTTGATAACCACGAATATGCAGCCAACACTCTTGACCTATTTCTTACTTCTCATCCTTCACACTACTCATATTCTGTGCTTTCTTTCTTGGTATATTTGACCACGCTTTGATCTCAATCTCTTCCATTTTCGCTCCCCCTCCATCAGTTCCTCCTACCGTCGCCTCGGCCTGACGTCCCGTGATTTTAGTAACTTCCTCTTTGACTTCACGTGGGATGTCTACTGCTTTTGGTCCACAACCCTAATCTGGTAGCCCTAAAAGTTGCTGAGATCATAACCTCGGGAATGGAGGCGTTCATCCCAGCCTCTACGAAAACTTTTTCTCCCCCTAATCCTTGGTTTGGCTGTGCCTGCTCCATGGTTATCCAGACCAGGGATATCGCACCCTGGTCATATCAAGCCTCTCATTCTGATTTAAATCACTCTTCTTTTATTACATCTGGGAATCACTATACAGCTCAAATATGAAGGTCTAAAGCTTCCTTTATAAGAAGGAAAGTTGATGACCTTAATTCCTCTTCCACTGATAAGTGTTTCTGGTCCTTAGTCAAAAAACCTCTCCAAAAAACCTCTGTAACTCAAACTTTTCCCCCTCTCATTCATTCTGATGGTTCTATAGCTTGTTCTCCCAATGACAAAGCCACTCTCTTTGGCTTTGATTTTTCTGCCAACCTCCGTAAGCGATTCCAGCCCATCTGTCGCTCATTGTTTACCTTTTTCTAACCCTATGCCAAACTTTATCCTCTCTCCTAGCAAATTTCATAAGGTTCTTCGCTCACTAAAGACGAACATGGCATCTGGACCTGATGATATCTCTACAAGGCTCTCTAAGGAGTTTGCAGGTGAAGTTGTTCCCGTGCTTTGCCGTCTTTTTCGCCTCATTCTCTCAACCAGTATCTATCCTTCATCTTGGAAGCATGCTCCAGTGGAACCTGTTTCAGAGAAGGGTGACTGCTCTATTCCTTCAAACTACCTACTTTTATTCCTAACCTCTTCTATCACTAATGTCTTCGAAACTTTGCTCAAGTCACACTCCTTGAAACGTCTTGAATCTAACTTGCTTATCTCCAATCACCAGTACAGCTTCCGCAAGGCAAGATTCATTGGTTACCTCTTGTCCTAGCTTACTCATGTATGGTCATCTTCGCTGAGGAATTATGGGGAATCCTTTGTTGATGCTATTGATATCTCTAAGGTTTTGACAGTGTGGCACAAAGTTCTGTTGGCCAAACTCCCTGCTTATGATTTAACCCCTTCTCTCTGCTCTCTGATTTCAAGTTTTCTTTCAGACCATTGTATATCTGTGGTTGTTGATAGCGCAACATCCAGCTCAATTCCTATTACCAATGATGTTCCACGGGGCTCTGTTCTTTCACCTACTCTTTTCCTTCTCTTCTTTCTTGCCTTTGCTGACGATTCTGCCCTTCATTTTTCCTCTGCCTTTTCTTCACAACCTTTATCTGATACTCGTAATCAGTCTCAAATCACTCTTTCTTCTACTCTCATCTCCGATTTGCAGAGGGAATCTGAGTGGGGAATCTAAAATTTAGATAAATTTAAAGCCTCTAAGACAGTTTATGGCTATCTTTTTATCTTCTCTTCCTGATAGAAAAAAAAGCATTAGAAAAAATTCAATTCTACTAGAAATATAAACGAATCTATAGTTATTCTCCTTCTATTACAACTACCTCCATTTACTACCACACGCAGATGACGATTATTAGCTCAAACTGAATAACCAACATTAAAAACTGCCAATTCTTGCGGCATTATATCTTCGAAACTAACAAAATATACCCTCTTAATTCTGTTACCATATTAGGAATCCAGATAGCCTCGTTTTTGAGGAACCACATAATTCAAATTACTAAATCTGTATACAAAAACTTGGAGGTTTTGCTTCGTTTTCGTCATTACTTTTCCTCGTTTCAGTTACTTATCTATAAAGGTCTTATATGTTTCTTCTTAGAATACTGCTCACACATCTGGGGTGCTTCTTATTACACTTATCTCCTTTAAAAGGATGAATCTAAGGCAATGAGACTCTTCAATAACCCTTCTCTTTCTTCCAGTCTTTATTTTCTTTCTCTTCACCTTAAAGTATCATCTCTTTCTCTAATTACTACTTCCATCGCTGCTCTGAAGAGTTGGTGAGTTGCACCCCTACTGAGGTTGCATAACACTAACCATGTGGCCTCGCCCCACAAGTACTGTGTGAAGATTTGTAGCTAGCGGATTGGTCATTACAGTGGCCAATCTACCTCCAGACTCTAGAAGTGTCTTCCTCCCTCTGTCTTTCCCTAATCTTGCCATATCTCTAGGTCCTCAATACTTCGACTATTTTTCAGTCTATCCTTTTTCCATTGTGCATCGTCATATCTGCCATATCCTTAACCTTTTACTTTTTCTTCATCTTGAGTTTCCTTCGAGCCAGGGCCTTTATTGATGAGGGTAATTTTCTTGCCTGTCCCGGAGTCACATAAAAAAAAACTACATTATTACATGCTGCAGTTATAGAAAGCCATTATTTTCTCTGACTAGCCGATGTATATAACTGAATAGAGAGAGAAAAGTTTTTTTTTTTTTAACCATAAGTAGCATTTTACACATTAAACACAAATAGCAAACTCGTATAACCCTAACATTACCAAAGGACTATTGAAAATATTATTACCAGCATTATATCTATGACAATGGCCCAGCTGAGATTTTGGAAGAGCTGACCAATGAAGCACAAAATGAGGGATGCCAGCGTGTTATGTTCAGCTAGGAAGATTGTAGCTAAAAGGATAGGTAGGGCTATTGCAAGACCAAACCCACACACAAGAGGATCTGCTTTCGGATACCTGAAAAAAATTTAAGTCATGGCATCTTAGAATATCTGGAGATTCATTATTCCAAGCGGCTATCATTATAACTGCAGCTTTATTTGAAAGTTGGGCACAAACTGATCATTTTTCAGCTGATTCTGAGAACTGAAGAAAGTGATTTGGCCACCGTTACACCGAATTTTTCTTGAAAAAATACAAGCCACTTACAACTCATGATAAAATGCATAAAGAGTAGAAGACACAGCAGTGAATGTATTTTCTGAAGAATATAACAAAATACAATGTAAAGGATGGACAAGAACTCGATAGTTCATTCACTTACTTTACACGAAGTTTTTGTCCTATGTATGAACCAAGGGGTACACCCATCAACCCTGCGGCCATAGACACCGCTCCAAATATTATGGGAACTCTGAAAGTAAGGAATACGTACATTCCTAATTGTATTTACTTAATTGTAGCAGCCATCTCCTGATAGGTTTCATTTTTTACTCACTGATATATATATATATATATATATATATATATATATATATATATATATATATATATATATATATATATATATATATATATATATATATATATATATATATATGTCCTTAAAACCCTGAATGCATTGAGCATTTACTGTTTCAGTCCTGAATGCATTGAGTATTTACTGTTTCTCCACTTAGCGAATTCCTATTATCAACTGTTCTTATACTAAAAAAAGTACTAGCTTACATCCTGCAAAGGAGTTTTCTTGCAAAGCTTGAAATTAAGGCCTCTAATAGTAGAACTATCCATATTAAAACATCGTTCCCTATCCACTCTGTGACTACCATTAAATGTCTCATATGAAATGATATTCAAATTGTGTACTCTCACAAACGTATTATTGATACACACGCATACATGACATCTTCAATAGTTTGTTATGCTACTTATCTGCGTGCTTGATTTGTTATATCATTACATCATATTTTACTCATTTTAAGTGCAGGTAGTTAAGATGGAACCTATATTCTTCGTGATAATTTTTCCAGGATTATATTTGCAATGAGATAACGCTGTTCAGAAAAGTTAATGGCTTATTACATAAACATTTTCAATTGTATTTTGACTGTTTTGCACGTCCGATAGTACATAAACTCGTTTCATAGCTGTGCTCAGTTGCATTACTTTTAGTAAGTACAAATATACTTTGAACCATGGACTTACATGTCTCCAGGTACATTTCCAGTGTCTGCTTGAACTTTTACTCCTAGACTGATGAAGAGAGGAGACCACCACGCAAGCGCGCCAAGGACAAAGGCAACGCATGAGAATCCTAGAGTATCCAGAACAAAAGCTTTGCTATTTAAGAGAAAAAGTACTAAATTTAAAGTATATTAGGATTTACTTAAAATGTCTAATATGCATGTTCCCTGTTGTGAAAAGGTAAAAAAAAAAAAAAGTGGATGTCAAATAGAAAATACTTTCAATTTTTTATGGATGTGAAACCGAGACAGACAAAAAACTACCCTCATCAATAAATGCCCGGGAACGAGAAAACATTAAGACGAAGGAAAAGAAAAATGTTTTGGACAAGACAGAGATGAGGTAATGATACACAAAGGAAAAGGACAGACTGAAAGAATAGTCAAATTACTGAGGACCTAGAGCTATGGAGGATTAGGATTTGAGGTGACGATATATCCACCTTTTGAAAGAAGATATATTATAAGAATTAGGAAAGACAGAAGGTGGAAGAGAGTTCCAGAGTCTGGAGGTTGATGGGAAAAAGGAGTCGTTGCACTGATCAATCCATGAGCTACAAATCTCCACACAGTACCTGTGAGACGAGGTCGCTTAGCGAGTGTTACACGGACTCAGTAGTGGGGAAGGGATACAACTCACCAACTCATCAGAGCAGTGATGGAAGTAGTAGCGACAGAAAAGAGAAAGTGATGATGCCTTACAGTGAAGAGAAAGAGAATCCAGATTAGAAGTATGAAAAAGGTCATTAATGAGTCTGACTACCTTCAATTCAACCCTATCAAGGATATAAGTATAAGAAGAAGCACCCGTGATGTGTGAGCAGTATTGTAAAAAGGGACGGCTAAGACCTTTATTAACTTTAAGTAACTAAAAAGAGGAAAAGTAAAGACGAAAACGAAACAGAACCCCCAATTTTTTGGATGCAGATTCAGAAATATGAATTATGTGATTTCTCCAAGACAAGTTAGAGGCTATATGGATTCCTAATATCTTGAAAGAATTAAGAGGGTATATTTTGTTAGTTTCGAAGACAATAGAGCTATCAGGAGGTGATGATGATAAAGAGATAGGAAGAAGCTGTGTCTTGGAGGCATTAAATTTAACTAAATTTTTGGTGCCCCACTCAGATACCCTCTGCAAATCGGAGTTGAAAGTATAAGAAAGAGTGATACGAGACTGATTACAAGTAGCAGATGATAGTTGTGAAGAAAAGGCAGAGGAAAAGTGAAGGATAGAATCGTCAGCAAAGGTGTGAAGAAGAGAGGAAGATGGGGACTGTGGAAGATCATTGATGGAGAGGAGGAACAGAGTAAGGGAAAGAACAGAGTCCTGTGGAACACCACTGGTAACAGGGAATGGGTTAGATGTTGCACCATCGACAACTACAGATATAAAACGGTTAGAAATAAAACTGGAAATCAGAGAACAAAGAGAAGGAGTAAAGCCATAGGCAGGGAGTTTGTCGTACAGAGCGTTGTGCCAGACTCTGTCAAAAACCCTACGAGATATCAAGGGCAATGACAAAGGATTCCCCATAGTTACTCAGAGAAGATGAGTAAGATAGGACAGGTGGTTACCAGTGGATCTTGCCTAGCGGAAGCCATCCTGGTGATCAGAGATAAGTGAGTTAGATTCAAGACGTTTCAAAACGTTATCACTGAGCAAACTTTCGAAAACTTTAGCGATAGAAGAGGTTAGGGCAATAGCTTAGTGCAACCTGTTCTTAGGAACAGGTTGAACTAGAGCATGCTTCCAAGAAAGATGAAGGATAGATACTGGTTGAGAGAATGAGGCAAAAATGATGGTAAAGCATGGGAGCCAGTTCATCTGCAAGCTCCTTAAATAACTTTGCAGGGATACCATTGGGACCAGATGCCTTGTTCATCTTTATCGAGTGAAAAACCTTATGGCAGAAGAATAAGAGCCAAAGAGAGTGGCTTTGTCAGAGGGAAAGCAAGCTATAGAACCATCAGAATGAATGAGAGGGGGAAATCTTGAGTTACAGAAGTGTTTGGAGAAGTGTTTGGCTAAAGACCAGAAGCATACTCAGAAAAGCATATACATTCATCCCCTGTGGGAAAAGCGGATAAATTCCTGGCAACTCGTGAAATTTGAAGTCTGAGAAAGAGCTTCTGGTCCAAACTGAATACTGTGATCCCTATATGGCCCTTTAAAATTCGAATAGGAAGGTAGGAACCCATATTGTAATTTATTAGTAGAATGAAATAAGTATTTAAACTTATGTGATGAACTGCATGTATATACTTTCATAAACACTTATCCGCTTGAGTATTGAAATATCTCTGATGAGTGAATGGAGTTAACATTATTACTTCATATTATTTTAGATATCCTTTTTCTGTCACTTACTTTGCTAGAAGGTATTTTATATCTTTTTTCATGGATGTGATTCTGAGGTTGTGGCCTCCTTCACTTCTACCTCTTTCAGGCTCCTCCAGCAGCATAACAATTAGAATAACTGCAATAAAACCCAGCCATGGTGTCACCCTCAGGCTCCAACGCCAAATTTCTTTGTCTATGCGCTCTTCCTCTGTCATGTCACCTCCCACTCCAATTAGAATTATTGCACCAAGCATGAAACCGATTCCTCTAGGGAAATAAATTTATTATTATTATTATTATTATTATTATTATTATTATTATTAATATAATAATAATAATAATAATAATAATAATAATAATAATAATAATAATAATAATAATAATTATTATTATTATTATTATTATTATTATTATTATTATTATTATTATTATTATTATTATTATTATTATTATTATTATTATTACTGTCTGAATATGATGAAAAACATGAACTTATGTAGTTTTTCCCTTATTTGTTTTTATGCTCTTCTGCTAATTGTAAGAAAATTATCTGATAACGGAAACGTTTCTTAGTTATAGCATAGGTCTTGATAGTTGGTAGAGTTAGGATCTGTTGAAATAATGAAAATAATATTGCTTGTAACTTACGCTCCAGCTGGTATTGCAAAACTGTAGACGGCCAACATTTTTGACCGCTTATCACCCACAAAGAGATCGGAAATAATTGTGGGGGCGTTGGTAGAATAGCTGGCCTCTCCTACCCCTACCAGACATCGGAAAGCCAAAAATGAACCATAATTCTGAAATAGTGATGACCTCCAGAAATATATATATATATATATATATATATATATATATATATATATATAATATATATATATATATATATATGGAAGGAAAAGCCCATTATATAAAACAACGAATATATATATATATATATATATATATATATATATATATATATATATATATATATATATATATATATATATATATATATATATATATATATATATATATATATATATCTATATATATATATATATATATATATATATATATATATATATATATATATATATATATATATATATATATATATATATATATATATATATATATATATATAATATATATATATATATATATATATATATATATATATATATATATATATATATATATATATATATATATATATAAAGTACTTATTAATTTCGTGACCTAAGCTGGTCACCTTCTCAAAGTACAGTTATTATTTCGTGACCAGCTTAGGTCACGAAATTAATAAGTACTTATATATATATTTTCGTTGTTTTATTTAATGGGCATTTCCTTCCATTTTAGACTGTATGTTAACAGTTCAGTGTTATTAATATATATATATATATATATATATATATATATATATATATATATATATATATATATATATATATATATATATATATACAGTAATCCCTCGTTTATCGTGGGGGTTCGGTTCTGGGACCGGCCGCGATAGGTGATTTTTTTTTAATAATTTTTTTTTTTTTTTTTAAAGATGATTATGACACCAGGACAGACCAAATATGATAAAATAAAACAGCCTTTATCAGGCTGTAAAGAGAAACAGAGATGGAGAGTGTACTGCCCTGTCAGATGTGAAGGGACTATAAAAGATGTGTAATGAATATCCAGCTCTGCTGGGTTTTAATATACCTCTGCATTACTTTCATGATGTCTCTTCCAAAAATTCTCCTTACATCTTATTATTATTATTATTATTATTATTATTATTATTATTATTATTATTATTATTATTATTATTATTATTATTATTATTATTATTATTATTATTATTATTATTATTTTTATTATTATTATTATTATTATTATTATTATTTTTATTATTATCATTATCATTATCATTATTATTATTATTATTATTATTATTATTATTATTATTATTATTATTATTATTATTATTATTATTACGAATTTGTAATTAAACCATTATTTTTACAATAAATAATGTAGTTTTGGTTGAATGAACAAGAGTTAATTGAAGATCTCTCTCTCTCTCTCTCTCTCTCTCTCTCTCTCTCTCTCTCTCTCTCTCTCTCTCTCTCTCTCTCTCTCTCTCTCTCTCTCTCTCTCTCTCTCTCTCTCTCTCTCCTCTCTCTCTCTCTCTCTCTATTATACCCAACTCCCCACACTCTTTGTCCCAGCAAACTAGGTAGGGGCACTGTACACAGTTATTAAAGTAAATAAACCAACAGATGTACAAACAATGATGAGCCCTTAATAATAATAATAATAATAATAATAATAATAATAATAATAATAATAATAATAATAATAATAATAATAATAATAATAATAATAATAATAATCTCCACAATCATCATCAAAGGAAATTATTATCACCAATAATAATAATAATAATAATAATAATAATAATAATAGTAATAATAATAATAATAATAATAATAATAATAATAATAATAATAATAATAATAATAATAATAATCTCCACAATCATCATCAAAGGAAATTATTATCACCAATAATAATAATAATAATAATAATAATAATAATAATAATAATAATAATAATAATAATAATAATAATAATAATAAAAAATCTAAGGTGAATTATTGAAATAAACATCATGAAGGTAATGCAGAGGTATATTAAACCCCAGCAGAGAGCTGGATATTCATTACACATCTTTTATAATCCCTTCACATCTGACAGGTTGTTACACTCTCCATCTCTGTTTCTCTTTACAGCCTGATAAAGGCTGTCTTATTTTATAATTTTTGGCCCATCCTGGTGTCACAATAATCTTTAAAAAAAAAAAAAAATCCGTGATGCACTGAATCCGTGATAGGTGAACCGCAATATATATATATATATATATATATATATATATATATATATATATATATATATATATATATATATATATATATATATATATATATATACATATATATATATATATATATATATATATATATATATATATATATATATATATATATATATATATATATATATATATATATATATATATATATATATATATATATATATATATATATATATAAATATATATATATATATATATATATATATATATATATATATATATATATATATATATATATATATATATATATATATATATATATATATATATATATATATATATATATATTTATATATATATATTTATATATATATATATATATATATATATATATATATATATATATATATATATATATATATATATTTATGTATATATATATATATATATATATATATATATATATATATATATATATATATATATATATATATATATATATATATACATATATATATATATATATATATATATATATATATATATATATATATATATATATATATAATAAGTATACATGGATGAGAGTGGCGTATGGAACAGAGAAAGGAAGGGCATTGATGTATTATGTGTTGGTAGCTAAGAGCATGATTGGTAGAGTGAAAGATGTGCATGCATTTAGGGGTGTGGCTGCTGGAATTTCTGATCATATTTTGGTTGAAGCAAAAGTGGTAGTAGCAAAAGAGTGGGGAAATAGAGTGGGGGGGGAAGTACAAGGGAAATGGTAAAGGTGGAAGAGTTGAAAAAGCCAGAGAAGAGACAGGAATATCAAGACAGGTTGAAAGTGGTATATGACAGGTGAAAGAAAGAGAAGTTGGGGTGTTAGAGGAGGAATGGGGATTGATGAAAGAATGTTTTGTGGGACATGCAAGTGATATGTGTGGAAAGAGGTTTGTTGGAGGTGGCATGAGGAGGGGCAGCGAGTGGTGGAATGAAGGGGTGAAAATGAAGGTGGAAGAGAAAAAGAAGGCCTTTGAGGAATGGCTGCAGTGTAAAAGTAGGGAGAAGTATGAAA
>JAXCGZ010020765.1:180000-182500 GCA_037179515.1 Halocaridina rubra
TTACTTTCCTCACAATCTTTGCATCATCTGCAAACATATTCATGAATGAATTTACAGACTCTGGTAGGTCATTTACATATACAAGGAACAAAAGTGGCCCTAAAACTGAACCCTGTGGAACTCCACTACTAACTCTTCTCCATTCAGACACTGAGTGTCTTACTCTAACCCTCTGTTCCCTTCCTCCTAAGTAAGTTTTTATCCATTCCAAAACATTTCCACCTATTCTAGCCATTGATTGCAGCTTCCTAATAAGTCTCCCATGTGGAACAGTGTCAAACGCTTTCTGGAAGTCTAGGAATATGCAATCTGCCCAGCCCTCTCTTTCCTGTAAGATTCGGCTTACCTCATCATAAAATTCTAATAAGTTTGTTACTGTTGATCTACCTTCTCTGAAGCCATGTTGCCTCACTGACAAAAAGTTGAAGGATTCCAGGTGAAGAGAGATATGTTTCCTTGGTAGTTTCTCCATAACTTTGCAAACTATGCTGGTCAAGGAAACTGGTCTATAGTTCAGAGCCGTATCCCTCCTTCCCTTTTTGAAGATAGGTATCACATTTGCTTGTTTCCAGCATCTTGGAATCTCCCCCGACTCCAGTGACTCCTTAAATATGATACTTAGTGCCACTGATATTGTGTTTGCGCATTTTTTAAGCACATGAGGGGATATGTCATCAGGACCTGTAGCTTTATGAACATCTAAATCCATCAGCGCTTTGCATACCTCTGTGGCTGTAAGGTTGATGTTCTCTAATACCAGCCCTTGAGCTTCTATCACTGCAATCTGAGGGGGTGGGGTATTTTCTACTGTAAATACTGACTGAAACTCCTTGTTCAGTTCTTTGCAGATCTCTTCATCCGTCTCAGTGATGCTTCCATCCGCTCTCTTTAGCCTTAAAACCTGTTCTTTTACCTTCAGTTTTCCTCTGATAAAGCTGTGGAAAAGCTTGGGATTTTCTTTAGCCTTCCTGGTGATGTCCCTCTCATAGTCTCTCTCTGCCTCTCTCCTTTTACTTAGGTAGTCATTTCTTGCTCTTTTGTAGGTTTGCCAGGCATTTATGTTTTTTCTCCTCCTATACCTTTTCCAGCATTTGTCTCTCCACTCCTTAGCTCTTTTACACCCATTATCGAACCATTTCTCTCTGGCATGAATTACACCTACTTTGGTGACAGGTATGCAGCAATCTACTATCTTCCCATATTTCTCACAAAAGATGTCATACATTTCTTGTACAGATTTGTTGTAAAATAAGGTTCTCCAGTCAATAACTGCAAAAAAGCTCATTCATTTTGATGTAATCTCCTTTCGGATAGTTCCTCCTCATGTCCTCAGTGCCTCTACTCTCAGGAAGAATATCTTCAATGATATACTCCATCAACAACACACAGTGGTCACTCTTTCCAATTGGTGGTTCATACTCAATATTTTCAATATCCAACACATTATCTGTGAACACTAGATCAAGTAGTGATGGCTCATCCTCATCCCTGGCCCTTGTTGGTTCCATTACATGTTGGTGTAGGAAATTCCCTTGTACGCAATCTAGGAATCTTGCCCCGAATGAGTCCTCACCACTGTGTGGGTCAAGATTTATCCAATCTATCTCTTTATGATTAAAGTCTCCAATAATCAAAATCCTACATTTTGTTTCCCGTGCCATGTTAACAACTGAGTTTATGACTTCAATAGTACCTATATGACTTTCCTCATAAACTTCAAGCCTATTTTGGTTCCTTGGTGGGTTGTATACAACAGTTATTATAATGCTCTCTGACCCAGTATTTATGCGAGCAACAAGAAATTCCTTGAACTCACTTTCTATAGCCAAGTTTATTTCTTCAACTTGAATCCTTTTACTTATGAGCAGTGCTATCCCTCCACCAGTCCTCTCAGATCTTTCAACCCTTAGTATTCTGAAGCCCTTAGGAGAAACTGTGACACTGTTCATGTCCTCACTCAACTTAGTCTCTGTAATTGCTACTATATCTGCCTTACAGTTGTGAATCCTATCTTTTAATTCTACTGCCTTACCAGCTAATCCATCAGCATTTGTGTGATTACCTAATTGTGATTACCTAATTGTGTTTACGGGAAAGAGCCCAAAGCTCGTATCTTCCCGTCTCCTGATCGGTTCCATTTTTAGACTTAGTGATACTTATCATACCTGTCCTTAAAACTATGGATTGAGATAGCATTAACTACCTCCTCGCTTAGCGAATTCCAATTATCAACTACTCTTACACTGAAAAAGTATTTCCTTACATCCTGCAAACAAGTTTTCTTCCGAAGCTTCAAACTATGACCTCTAGTTCTAGAGCCAGCCATATCGAAATATCGATCCCTATCCACTCTATCATAACCATGAAGGAATTTAAAGACTGTCACCATATCCCCCCTTACTCTTCTAGCTTCGAGTGATGGCAAGTCTAATTCCCTCAGCCTCTCATCATAACCGAGATTGCGTATTTCTGGCACCAGTTTCGTGGCATGTCTTTGAAC
>JAXCGZ010020765.1:187500-260000 GCA_037179515.1 Halocaridina rubra
TATAAATTTACACTTGCACGCTGTTATTAATAAAGTAAAGGGTGGTTTGTTAACAGTGCAGGGAGGATATATACAGTAAAGGTAAAAATAAATGTAAAATACCAATGTATATATTGTGCTCCTACTTCGCGGATTTTCAACTATCGCGACCGGTCCTGGAACCGAGCCCCCACAATAAACGAGGGAGCACTGTATATATATATATATATATATATATATATATATATATATATATATATATATATATATATATATATATATATATATATATATATATATATATATATATATATATATATATATATATATCTATATCTATATCTATATATATATATATATATATATATATATATATATATATATATATATATATATATATATATATATATATATATATATATATATATATATATATATATATATATATATATATATATATATATATATAAGAATCATTTTTATCCCCGACCGGGACTTGAACCTCGGACTTGTAACTACTAAGCTAGGGCACTACCAACTACACCACAGAAGGTCTTAAAAAGGAAACAGACCTTACAGCTTATATCTGCTCCACTAATAATGAACACATTTAAAGGGGAAAAGAGTGAACTAGAAACCAGAATTTCAAAACAAGAAGATAAAAACAAACAGCTGAATGGCAGCCTAAAGGAATTAGATGTTAGTTCACTGCTCTCTTCTGAGAGAGACGAGATTGCAGCTTGGAATGTCCAGATTAAGGAAAACATTGAACAGTTTAGAAAAGAGTTTCAGGAGCTGAATATGGAACATGACGCCATGAAAACTTCCTTTGCTGATGCACAAAAGGAGAATGTGGCGGTAAAAGAGGCTGTAAAGGTGGTGGCACTGGAAAACATACAAACAGTGGACTATAAAGAGACAGTAATCAAAGGAATGAAAGACATTGTGATGGAAAGGGTAAATCCACTGATTAAACAGGCACTTGATAAAGAGAAGACAGTGGTAATCTCAGGCATAAGCAAATCCCAGGAGCCAACATGGCAGGGGAGACTTGAAGAAAATAAAGCTAGGGTTGTAGACCTGATAAAAAAAGCTTGGAGTAGTTTGTGGTCCTGAGGATATTGTAAACATTCACCAACTAGGCAAATATTCGAGGGAAGGAAAGCCGAGACCAACAAAAGTAACCCTTGAGAGAGGGGAAACATGTAGGGTAATATTGTTGAGAAAAAAAGGTCTAAAAGACCTTCAAGAATTCAAAAAAGTGTTCACTAGATGATACAGATCACATGAAGAGATGGGAAAAATCAAAATCTTGTTGCAAGAGGCAAGAAGGTTGAATGAGGAAAGAAATGAAGAAGAGAAGAAAAATATTCATTTCAGAGTTCTTCCAGACAAAGGGGAGATAAAGAAGATAATGACAGAAGATCAGGGGATGGGGCCTCATTAAGATTGTTATACACAAATGCTGATGGATTAGCTGGTAAGGCTGTGGAATTAAAAGATAGGATTCACAACAGTAAGGCAGATATAGTAGCAGTTACAGAGACTAAGTATAGTGAGGACATAAATAGTGTCACAGTTTTTCCTAAGGGCATCAGAATATTAAGGGTTGAAAGCTCTGAGAGGACTGGTGGAGGGATAGCACTGCTCATAAGTGAAAGGATTCAAGTTGAAGAAATAAACTTGGCTATAGAAAGTGAGTTCAAAGAATTTCTTGTTGCTCGCATAAATGCTGGGTCAGAGAGCATTATAATAAGTGTTGTATATAACCCACCAAAGAACCAAAATAGGCTAGAAGTTTATTAGGAAAGTCAAATTGGTACTATTGAAGTCATAAACTCAGTTGTTAACATGGCACGGGAGAAAAAATGTGGGATTTTGATTATTGGAGATTTTAATCATAAAGAGATAGATTGGATAAATCTTGACCCACACAGTGGTGAGGACTCATTCGGGACAAGATTCCTAGATTGCGTAAAGGGAATTTCCTACACCAACATGTAATGGAACCAACAAGGGCCAGGGGTAGGGATGAGCCATCACTACTTGATCAAGTATTCACAGATAATGTGTTGGATTTTGAAAAAATTGAGTATGAACCACCAGTTGGAAAGAGTGACCACTGTGTATTGATGGAGTATATAATTGAAGATATTCTGCCTGAGAGTAGAGGCACTGAGGACATGAGGAGGAACCATCCGTAAGGAGATTACATCTATATGAATGAGCTTTTTGCAGTTATTGACTGGAGAACCTTATTTTACAACAAATCTATCCAAGAAATGTATGACATCTTTTGTGTGAAATATGGGAAGATAGTAGATTGCTGCATACATGTCACCAAAGTAGGTGTAATTCATGCCAGAGAGAAATGGTTCGATAATGAGTGTAAAAGAGCTAAGGAGTGTAGAAACAAATGCTGGAAAAGGTATAGGAGGAGAAAAAACATAAATGGCTGGCAAACCTACAAAAGAGCAAGAAATGATTACCTAAGTAAAAGAAGAGAGGCAGAGAGAGACTATGAGAGGGACATCACCAGGAAGGGAAAAGAAAATCCAAAGCTTTTACAAGGTCCTGATGATATATCCCCTCGTGTACTTAAAAAATGAGCAAGCTCAATATCAGTGGCACTAAGTATCATATTTAAAAAGTCACTGGAGTCAGGGGAGATTCCAAGATGCTGGAAACAAGCAAAGGTGATACCTATCTTCAAAAAGGGAAGGAGGGATATGGCTCTGAACTATAGATAAGTTTCCTTGACCAGCATAGTTTGCAAAGTTATGGAGAAACTACCAAGGAAACATATCTCTCTTCACTTGGAATCCTTCAACTTTTTGTCAGTGAGGCAACATGGTTTCAGAGAAGGTAGATTAACAGTAATAAACTTATTAGAATTTTATGATGAGGTAAGCCGAATCTTACAGGAAAGAGAGGGCTGGGCAGATTGCATATTCCTAGACTTCCAGAGAGCATTTGACACTGTTCCACATGGGAGACTTATTAGGAAGCTGCAAGCAATTGCTAGAATAGGTGGAAATGTATTGGAATGGATAAAAACTTACTTAGAAGGAAGGGAACAGAAGGTTAGAGTAAGACACTCATTGTCTGACTGGAGAAGAGTTAGTAGTGGAGTTCCACAGAGTTCAGTTTTAGGGCCACTTTTGTTCCTTGTATATGCAAATGACCTACCAGAGTCTGTAAATTCATTCATGATTTTGTTTGCAGATGATGCAATGATTGTGAAGAAAGTAGGAAACAAGAACAATGGTACAGAACTTCACGAAGATCTAAATAGTCTGCATGAGTGGTCAGAAAAGTGGCTAATGAAATTCAATACTTCAAAATGTAAGGTAATGAGAATGGGAACAAGTGCAAGAAGGCCCAAGCTTGACTACTCGGTGGCTGGAGTACAACTTCAAGAGACAGAAAATGAGAGAGATCTAGGAGTAAACATTCTGGCAGATTTGTCTCCAGAAATACATTTAAATGGCATAGTAAGGGCAGCATATGCATTCTTATCAAATGTAAGGGTAGCCTTCAGGCACATGGACAATGATATGTTCAGAAATATTTATGCAACCTATGTGAGGCCAAAACTCGAATATGCAGCCCTTTTGGAATCTGCATTTGAAATAACACATAGCTAAGCTTGAAAAAGTTCAAAGACATGCCACGAAACTGCTGCCAGAAATACGTAATCTTGGGGGCTGGGGGTGGGTGAGAGAAATGAGGGGGGGGGAGAGAGTGATTGATTTTGCAGTGGCATTTGATCTGGCATTGGTCAACACATTTTTTGAGAAAAAGGAAACCAGATTGATTACATACAGTAGTGGTGGGAGGGAGAGCCAGATAGATTTATTGTTGTGTAGGAGAGACCATCTGAAGGAGATTAACAACTGTAAAGTAATATATGGGGAGAGTGTAGCAGTGCAACATAGGATAGTAGTAACTGATTGCAGGCTCAGGAAATGTAGGAAAAGTAAGAAGCCGAGGATGGACCCAAAGATAAAGTGGTGGATATTGATAGATGCAGAGCTGAGAGCTATGTTTAGGGGAAGAATGTTGGAAATGATAAGGTTGCATGAGGATGCACAAGAATGGTAGACAAAGAATAGTAAGGTGATTTTGAGGGTTGGTGAGAAGGTACTTGGAAAATCATCAGGAAGGAAACCCCCGAATGATAAAGGGTCATGGTGGTGGAATGAGGAAGTGCAAGAATGGGTGAAGAACAAGAAAGAAGCTAAGAAAAAGGCAGATTTATCAGCACTGGAGCAAGATAAAGAAGAGTACAAGCAGGCAAAGAAGGAGAACAGTAGCAAAATCATAGGCTGGGACATTGAATGAAGTCTATGAAGAACTGGAAACACCAGAAGGAGAGAAGAAAATATTGCGAATTGCCAAGGCCCGAGATGCTGCATCCAAGGACTTGACCAAAGTAAGACAAATAAAGGATAACCATGGAGTAGTTCTAGCAGAAGAGGATGAAATAAAAAGTAGATGGGAAAGTTATTTTGAAGGATTACTAAATGAAGAGAACCCAAGAGCAGTATTTGAAGATGGACTTCCAAATGAAGCAGTTACAACAATAGTGACTAGAAGAGAGGTAGAGTGGGGCAGTAAGGAAAGTGAAAAATGGAAAGGCAGCAGGACATGATAAGATGCCAGTGGAGGTATGGAAGAGTCTTGGAGAGGAAAGCATAGATATCTTGTGGGACTTAATGCAAAAGATCTTTAGTCAGGAAAAGATGCCAGAGGAGTGGAGAGGAAGCCTAATCATCCCAATCTATAAAGGGAAGGGAGACATTCAGGAGTGTGGAAACTATAGAGGTATAAAGTTGTTAAGTCATACTATGAAGATATGGGAGAAGATCATAGAGAGGAGACTCAGAGAGGAAACAACAATTGGGGATGAACAGTTTGGCTTCATGCCTGGAAAAGGGACAGTGGATGCCATATTTGCCTTGAGACAAATGATGGAAAAGCATCGGGAGAAACAGAAAGGACTGCATATGGTCTTTATTGACCTGAAAAAGGCATATGATTGAGTACCACGTCAAGAGGTGTGGAGGTGTATTAGAGAAAAGGGAGTCCCCGAGAAATATGTAAGAATAATCCAAGATATGTATGAGAGGGCAGAGGCAAATGTTAAGAACATTGTGGGCTTGACAAAAAGTCTCTCAGTAAATGTTGGTCTGCATCAAGGGTCTGCTTTGAGTCCAAATCTATTTTATCTGGTCATGAATGTAGTAACCCAGGGTATTAGAGATCAGTCACCATGGTGTATGCTCTTTGCAGATGACATTATACTTGTAGCAACAAACGAGAGGTAGTGGAGGAGAAGCTTGAGGAGTGAAGAAGAGTGATGGAGGATAGAGGACTGAGAATCAGCAGGAAGAAGACAGAGTACTTGAGATTGAGAGATGATGAGGATGGGGAGGTCAATTTGCAGGGGAAGGTGTTGAAAAGAGTTGAAAAGTTCAAGTCTTTGGGACCAACAGTAGCAGAGGATGGTGACCTAGAGTCAGAAATAACCCACAGAATACAAGCGGGATGGAAGAACTGGAAGAAAGTGTCTGGGATGCTGTGCGACAGGAGAATAGGGTTTAAGTTGAAGGTAGGGTGCATAAGACAGTTGTGAGACCTGCGATGATGTATGGAGCAGAGGCATGGGCAATAAAGAAGACACAAGAGAAAAATACTGGATGTGGCGGAGATGAGGATATTGAGATGGATGTGAGGGGTGACAAGAAGCGATAAGATCAGAAACGAGGTAATAAGAGGTACCTCAAAAGTTAGATAAATATCAGATAAGATACAAGAAAGTAGACTAAGATGGTATGGCAATGTCGTTAGGAGGGATGAACAGTATGTTGGGAGGAGGGTGATGGAAATGAATATACAGGGTAGGAGAGGGAGGGGGAGAACAAAGCGTAGGTGGATGGATTGCATCAATAACGACCTGAGGTCTAAAGGTTTGTTGGGTGATGAGGTATGGGACAGGAACATATGGAGAACACTGGCCAGAAACATCGACCCCACATAAAAGCGGGAAAAGATGTAGATGATGAAGAAGAAGAAGTCAGGCCAAAACATCAATATGCAGCCCCCTTTTGGAATCCGCACTTGAAAAAAGAACGTACCTAAGCTTGAAAAAGTTCAAAGACATGCCACGAAACTGGTGCTAGAAATACGCAATCTCAGTTATGATGAGAGGCTGAGGGAATTAGACTTACCATCACTTGAAGCTAGAAGATTGAGGAGGATATGGTGACAGTCTTTAAATTCCTTCAAGGCTATGATAGAGTGAATAGGGATCGATATTTTGATATGGTAGGCTATGCAACTAGAGGTCATAGTTTGAAGCTTTGTAAGAAAACTTCTCTGCAGGATGTAAGTAAGTACTTTTTAGTGTAAGAGTAGTTGATAATTGGAATTCGCTAAGTGAGGAGGTAGTTAATGCTATCTCAATCCATAGTTTTAAGGACAGGTATGATACTTATAACTAAGTACAAAATGGAAACGATCAGGAGACGGGAAGATACGAGCTTTGGACTCTTTCCTGTAAGCACAATTAGGTAATCACATCTTGAATATGCAGCCCCCTTTTGGAATTTGCACCTGCAAAAGCATGTAGCTAAGCTACAAAAAGTTCACAGACTTGCCACGAAACTGGTGCCAGAAATACGCAATATCAGTTATGATGAGAGGCTGAGGGAATTAGACTTACCATCACTCGAAGCTAGAAGATTGAGGGTGGATATGGTGACAGTCTTTAAATTCATTCATGGTTATGACTGAGTGGATAGGGATCAATATTTTGATATGGCTGGCACTAGAACTAGAGGTCATAGCCTGAAGCTTTGTAAGAAAACTTCTTTGTAGGATGTAAGGAAGTACTATTTTAGTGTAAGAGTAGTTGATAACTGGAATTCGCTGAACGAGGAGGTAGTTAATGCTAAATCAATCCATAGTTTTAAGGACATGTATGATAAGTATCACTAAGTACAAAATGGAACCGATCAGGAGACGTGAAGTTACGAGCTTGGGGCTCTTTCCCGTAAGCACAATTAGGTAATTACACACACACACACGCGCGTTCAGTGACACACGGAACTGCTCCTCTTAAATTTTTACTTGTGTTTTCGAGTGACTAAGTGCTTAGTGGAAAACTTTACCATAATTTCCCTAAATCTCAAATCCTGCAGAGTATTGTGAGTACAAAACTTATATTTGTTGTATGACGAGACTGTCCAAAATATTAAAGGAAAATAATTGAGAACATTTTCGTGAGGGGAGAGAGAAGCTGCCGTCCAGTTCTGCCTTGAAGGAAATTTAGAAGAGTTGCCAGAGGTGAAGCCATCACATCACATTACCTAATTTTTTGTGTAAACTGGGGAAAGCTCTTAAGCCGTTTACCTGATCCTGTGGTTCCATATATTGTTAAAATCAGTATCCTTCCCATTTATATTAACTTGTTAGTTAGTTTGATACACGAAATAATTGAATAATAAAAAAAAATACCAAATATCCACCTGTCAACAGTACTGAGTTAAGTTGCCAAGTAGTACAGCTATCTTATTTTCTTCATTTTTTTTTTTGCTTTTCTTTTAGCTTTCTCTTTTACTGTTTTTTTTATTTTGTATATATATTGAGTTAAATGTAAAGTCTAATCCTGTGGTAACCTATCTTGGTTAGCAAGTGAGTTTATCAGTTAGGAAGAATATATAGCAGAAACAGGTGGGTGCCACCTCAGACACAAATTCGAATTTTCCTTCAGGTTTGACTTTTGTTTTGTTGCATTTATTTTCTTTTTCTTTTTATCCTTAAATTAACATGGTCAGGTTTTTAAGTTAAGATGTGTGTTACCAGAAAAGAGATAAACTGAGTCACTAAATAGCACTTATATGGAGATATAAAAATTCTGTGTGAAGCTTAATTAAAAGTTTTTCTCTTTTTTTTTCCTCTTTCTCGTCTTCTTTCTATATTCTGTGAGAGGGAGAACATAAAAATGACGCCATCTCTGTCCCAAACCTCTCCCATCCATGGGTCGGTAGGAGGGGTAGCCATCAGGAGACTCAAACAGAAAATCAGGAATATAGAGGAAATGGTTATAAGCCTTGATGATAAAATTCAGAATATGGATGGAGAAATGAAAGAGAATGAAACACTCAGAGAGCAAATAAGATCTTTGGAGGAAGCAAATAAAGCACAAGGGCAGGAGAGAAAGGAACTAGAAAGAAGAATAAAAAAGCTGGAAGGGGAAAAGAGTCAACTAAAATCTAGACTTTCTACACAAGAAGATAAAAACAAACAGCTGAATGACAACCTAAAGGAATTAGATGTTAGTTCACTGCTCTCTTCTGAGAGAGACGAGATTGCTGCTTGGAATGTCCAGATTAAGGAAAACATTGAACAGTTCAGAAAAGAGTTCCAGGAGCTGAATATGGAAAATGATGCCATGAAAACTTCCTTTGCTGATGCACTAAAGGGGAATGTGGCAGTAAAAGAGGCTGTAAAGGTGGTGCCACTGGAAAACATACAAACAGTTGACTATAAAGAGCCAGTAATCGAAAAAATGAAAGACGTTGTGATGGAAAGGGCAAACCCACTCATCAGACAGGCACTTGATAAGGAGAAGACAGTATTAATCTCAGGCATAAGCGAGTCCCAGGAGCCAACATGGCAGGGGAGACTTGAAGAAAATAAAGCTAGGGTTGTAGACCTGATAAGAAAGCTTGGAGTAGTATGTGGTCCTGAGGATATTGTAAACATACACCAACTAGGTAAATATTCGAGGGAAGGAAAGCCGAGAGCAACAAAAGTAACCTTTGAGAGAGGGGAAACATGTAGGGAAATATTGTTGAGAAAAAAAAGTCTAAAAGACCTTCAAGAATTCAAAGAAGTGTTCATTAGACAATACAGAACACAGGAAGAGATGGGAAAGATCAAAAACTTGTTGCAAGAGGCAAGAAGGTTAAATGATGAGAGAAATGAAGAAGAGAAGAAAAATTTTCATTACAGAGTTCTTCCAGACAAAGGGGAGATAAAGAAGATAATGACAGAAGATCAGGGGATGGGGCCTCATTAAGATTGTTATACACAAATGCTGATGGATTAGCTGGTAAGGCAGTAGAATTAAAAGATAGGATTCACAACAGTAAGGCAGATATAGTAGCAATTACAGAGACTAAGTTGAGTGAGGACATAAACAGTGTCACAGTATTTCCTAAGGGTTTCAGAATACTAAGGGTTGAAAGATCTGAGAGGACTGGTGGAGGGATAGCACTGCTCATAAGTGAAAGGATTCAAGTCGAAGAAATAAACTTGGCTATAGAAAGTGAGTTCAAGGAATTTCTTGTTGCTCGCATAAATACTGGGTCAGAGAGCATTATAATAACTGTTGTATACAACCCACCAAGGAACCAAAATAGGCTTGAAGTTTATGAGGACAGTCATATAGGTACTATTGAAGTCATAAACTCAGTTGTTAACATGGCACGGGAAAAAAAATGTAGGATTTTGATTATGGGAGACTTTAATCATAAAGAGATAGATTGGATAAATCTTGACCCACACAGTGGTGAGGACTCATTCGGGGCAAGATTCCTAGATTGCGTACAAGGGAATTTCCTACACCAACATGTAATGGAACCAACAAGGGCCAGGGGTGGGGATGAGCCATCACTACTTGATCTAGTGTTCACAGATAATGTGTTGGATATTGAAAAAATTGAGCATGAACCACCAATTGGAAAGAGTGACCACTGTGTGTTGTTGATGGAGTATACCATTGAAGATATTCTTCCTGAGAGTAGAGGCACTGAGGACATGAGGAGGAACTATCGGAAAGGAGATTACATCAAAATGAATGAGCTTTTTGCAGTTATTGACTGGAGAACCTTATTTTACAACAAATCTGTACAAGAAATGTATGACATCTTTTGTGAGAAATATGGGAAGATAGTAGATTGCTGCATACCTGTCACCAAAGTAGGTGTAATTCATGCCAGAGAGAAATGGTTCGATAATGGGTGTAAAAGAGCTAAGGAGTGGAGAGACAAATGCTGGAAAAGGTATAGGAGGAGAAAAAACATAAATGCCTGGCAAACCTACAAAAGAGCAAGAAATGACTACCTAAGTAAAAGGAGAGAGGCAGAGAGAGAATATGAGAGGGACATCACCAGGAAGGCTAAAGAAAATCCCAATCTTTTCCACAGCTTTATCAGAGGAAAACTGAAGGTAAAAGAACAGGTTTTAAGGCTAAAGAGAGCGGATGGAAGCATCACTGAGACGGATGAAGAGATCTGCAAAGAATTGAACAAGGAGTTTCAGTCAGTATTTACAGCAGAAAATACCCCACCCCCTCAGCTTGCAGTGATAGAAGCTCAAGGGCCGGTATTAGAGAGCATCAACCTTACAGCCACAGAGGTATGCAAAGCGCTGATGGATTTAGATGTTCATAAAGCTACAGGTCCCGATGACATATCCCCTCATGTGCTTAAAAACTGCGCAAACACAATATCAGTGGCACTAAGTATCTTATTTAAGGAGTCACTGGAGTCGGGGGAGATTCCAAGATGCTGGAAACAAACAAATGTGATACCTATCTTCAAAAAGGGAAGGAGGGATACGGCTCTGAACTATAGACCAGTTTCCTTGACCAGCATAGTTTGCAAAGTTATGGAGAAACTACTAAGGAAACATATCTCTCTTCACTTGGAATCCTTCAACTTTTTGTCAGTGAGGCAACATGGCTTCAGAGAAGGTAGATCAACAGTAACAAACTTATTAGAATTTTATGATGAGGTAAGCCGAATCTTACAGGAAAGAGAGGGCTGGGCAGATTGCATATTCCTAGACTTCCAGAAAGCGTTTGACACTGTTCCACATGGGAGACTTATTAGGAAGCTGCAATCAATGGCTAGAATAGGTGGAAATGTTTTGGAATGGATAAAAACTTACTTAGAAGGAAGGGAACAGAGGGTTAGAGTAAGACACCCAGTGTCTGAATGGAGAAGAGTTAGTAGTGGAGTTCCACAGGGTTCAGTTTTAGGGCCACTTTTGTTCCTTGTATATGTAAATGACCTACCAGAGTCTGTAAATTCATTCATGAATATGTTTGCAGATGATGCAAAGATTGTGAAGAAAGTAAAAAACGAGAACAATGGTAGAGAACTTCAGGAGGATCTAAATAATCTGCATGAGTGGTCAGAAAAGTGGCTAATGAAATTCAATACTTCAAAATGTAAGGTAATGAGAATGGGTACAAGTGAAAGAAGGCCCAAGCTTGACTACTCGGTGGCTGGAGTACAACTTCAAGAGACAGAAAATGAGAGAGATCTAGGAGTAAACATACTGGCAGATTTGTCTCCAGAAATACATATAAATGGCATAGTAAGGACAGCATATGCATTCTTATCAAATGTAAGGGTAGCCTTCAGGCACATGGACAAGGAAATGTTCAGAAATATTTATGTAACCTATGTGAGGCCAAAACTCGAATATGCAGCCCCCTTTTGGAATCCGCACTTGAAAAAGCACATAGCTAAGCTTGAAAAAGTTCAAAGACATGCCACGAAACTGGTGCCAGAAATACGCAATCTCAGTTATGATGAGAGGCTGAGGGAATTAGGCTTACCATCACTCGAAGCTAGAAGAGTGAGGGGGGATATGGTGACAGTCTTTAAATTCCTTCATGGTTATGATAGAGTGGATAGGGATCGATATTTTGATATGGCTGGCTCTAGAACTAGAGGTCATAGTTTGAAGCTTCGTAAGAAAACTTCTTCGCAGGTTGTAAGGAAATACTTTTTCAGTGTAAGAGTAGTTGATAATTGGAATTGGCTAAGCGAGGAGGTAGTTAATGGTATCTCAATCCATAGTTTTAAGGACAGGTATAATAAGTACCACTAAGTATAAAATGGAACCGATCAGGAGACGGGAAGATACGAGCTTTGGGCTCTTTCCCATAAACACAATTAGGTAATCACAATTAGGTAACCACACACACACACACTTAAGAAAGAAAAGACTGCTAGCTCTAAACTTAATCCTGTTTAGGACTATTCATCTAAAGAGAGCATGATGACATAAATTGCTTCAGCAATTACTACTGTAAAAGCAGGACGTTGTAAGCTATCAGACTCCTTCATCATAACTACTATTCTCGACATTCTCTACACGTCTTGGCCTGTTTTATTACATTTTGTTTGTTTGTCATTATGTCGACAAAGTTCTTCACTCCAACTTATTTGTTTTGCTTACTTCTTGAACGAACATACATATTTATGAGTAGGCTACTATTCTTACTGGCATAAAAGATCCTCCCAGTGAAGTACCACACCAGAAGAGAATACCACCTGCAATCAGCCACTTCCGGCTATACCGGTCACCGAGGTAGCCGAAGAATGGAGCCACAAACATAAACACAAAGATGAATGCTGTCTGAAGCAGACCGGCTTGGGAATTGGACATATCGAAAGTGTCTTGGATGTCAGCAAGGATACCTGAAATCAGATTGGGTATTGTAAAAACTAATAACAGTAACACTGTCAATAGCAGTAATAATAATAATAATAATAATAATAATAATAATAATAATAATAATAATAATAATAATAATAATAATAAAATAATAATAATAATAATAATAGTAATAATAATTGATAATTTATTTTATATTTATCTACCTTGGCTGTTTCCCCCTTAAATTGGGGATAACCGACATCAAAAAAAGAAAACAAATAAGGGGATTAATTTGCTCTATGGGCAATGACAAGGGAGCTAGCGACCGTTCGGATGGCACTGCTGGAGTGCCACAGCCCATCCTCCCGGCTCTTCCACAACCTGTGTCGCTTCACAACTGCCAACTCCCCTACTGCCCCTACCACAAGGCTACCTCTGTAAGATGCAGCCCCGTGGCAACAGCAGATGCTCATCAGAGCTGCGTCACAATCGCTTGCCACTCATTCCTATTCCTAGCCCCACTTGCTTCCCTCACATCCATCCTCCTATCATTCAGGGCTCTCCTTACTCCATCCATCCATCCAAACCTAGGCCTCCCTCTAGCATTTCTCCCATCAACTCTCGCATTCATCACCTTTTTCAGCAGTCTTTCATCATCCATCTTTTCCACATGAACAAACCATCTCAGAACATTCATATCTACTTTGGCTGCAATTTCTCTCCTTACACCCGTTCTTGCTCTCACCACTTCATTCCTAACCCTATCCAACCGAGATACACCAGTCATACTCCTCAGGCATTTCATCTCAAACACATTTAGTTTCTGTCTCTCACTTACTTTCATACCCCATAAATCTGATCCATACAAAACTTTCTTAACATTCATTTCCAACCCTCTATTCTTCATCACTCCTTACAACGCACCTAACACTTTACATCCTTCATTCACTCTGTGACACACATCTGTTTCCACTCCACCATTTGCAGCTATAACCGAGCCTAAATACTAAAACTGATCAACTTCCTCAAGTGTCTCTCCATTCAACATAACATTCAATCCAGCACCAGCCTCATTTCTTGTACACCTCATAACCTTACTCTTTCCATCATTCACTCGCAACTTCCTTCTCTCACACACCATTCCAATTTCTGACACTAACTGACACAGCTTCTCCTCTGAATCTGCCATCACCACAGTATCATCTGCAAACAGCAACTGATTCAGCTCCCACTCGTTATCATACAAGACATATCATAATTGCTAATAATAATTATTAATTTAATGATAATAATGACAATAATTAATAATAATAATTATTTATATATGATGATAAATAATAATAATAATAATAATAATAATAATAATAATAATAATAATAATAATAATAATAATAATAATATAATAATAATAATAACTATTGATAATGATTAATGATAATTATTAATCAATAAAAATAATTGATAATTGATAATAATAATTATTTATTAATAATGATAATAATGACAATAATTAAGAATAATAATTATCTATATATGATGATAAATAATAATAATGATTAATAATAATATTGATTAATGATCATTAATAATTGCTGATAATAAAAATTAGTGATAATAATAATAGTAATTCATGTTAATAGTTTAATAACAATAATAATAATAATAATAATAATAATAATAATAATAATAATAATAATAATAATAATAATAATAATAATAATAATAATAATAATAATTAATAATTTATAAATAATTAGTTATTATAATTAGTAATTAATTAATTATAATAATCAATCATAAAAATTAATAATTCATAATAGTGATTAATAATTAATGATAATGATTTAAAATAATGATATTAATTAATAATGCATGATAGTAGTTAATACTACATGATAGTAATTAGTAATTTATTTATATACATGAGCCATTTTTCCCCTTATAAGGGAAATGGCTCAGTCAAGGCAAAATACTCTAACTCCTTGGGAAAAGAAAATACAAAGGAGGGGATTTCCAGTCCCCTAGCCACACCCATTTAGTCGACTCTTGCGACACGGAGGGGGGGCAGGGAGGAAGTATTCTAGCTCCCCTCCCTCAGGGAGCTTAATATTAATAATACATGGCAATGATTAATATTGCAGGGCACTGATAATTAATAGTACATGGTAATGATAATTAATATTACATGGTAATCATAATTAATAATGCATGGTCATGATAATTAAGAATGCATGATGATAATTATTAATACATGATATCCTTAATAATGATAATAATTAATAATTAATAATAACAGTATTAATTAAGAATGATACTAATTTTAGTACCATAATGTGCCAAAGCCAGAAGTGTTGCTAACACTTGTAGAAACAGGGGAGGCAACAGGGTTTCATCATACCTAGTTTCATCTCAACCCATCCATTAGCAGTTTTATGTAAAAGAAAAAAAATCCCAAATGGGTTACCACCCCCTTCTCTCCCACATCCCTTTCAGTCGGTTCTTAGCACAAGCAAGGAATATGGGCGAAATTTCTCTATCCCGTCTTCAAGGATAAAGATAATAATAACAATAATAATAATAATAATAATAATAATAATAATAATAATAATAATAATAATAATAATAATAATAATAATAATAATAATAATAATAATAATAATAATAATAATAATAATAGCTTAGTGATGAAAAAAGAAAGATAAGGTGAGCTTTATAAACTATTATGATATATATGTATGTATGTATGAAACTACCTAATTGTAATTACCTAATTGTGCTTATGGGAAAGAGCCCCATGCTCATAACTCCCCATCTCCTGGTCGATTCCATTTTTGTACGTGGTGATACTGGTCATACTTGTCCTTACACTATGGACTGACTTATTATTACCCACCTCCTCGCTTAGCCAGTTCCAGTCATCAACTATTCTTACACTACAAAAGTACTTTCTTACATCCTGCAAAGAAGATTTCTTACTAAGCTTCAAAATATGACCTCTGGTTCTAGTGCCAGCCATATCAAAATATCGATCACTATGCACTGTCATAACCTTGAAGGAATTTAAAAACCGTCACCATATCACCTCTCATTCTTCAGGCTTCGAATGAGGGTATATTTGTATGTATGTATGTGATGACCTAATTGTGATTACCTAATTGTGCTTATGGGATAGAGCCCAAAGCTCGTATCTTCCCGTCTCTTGATCGGTTCCATTTTATACTTAGTGATACTTATCATACCTGTCCTTAAAACCATGGATTGACTTAGCATTAACTACCTCCTCGGTTAGCCAATTCCAATTATCAACTACTTTTACACCAAAAAAGTACTTCCTTACATTCTGCAAACAAATTTTCTTACGAAGCTTCAAACTATGACCTCTAGTTCTAGAGCCATCCATATCAAAATATCGATCCCTATCCACTCTATCATAGCCATAAAGGAATTTAAAGACTGTCACCATATCTCCGCTCAATCTTCTAGCTTCGAGTGATGGTAAGTCTAATTCCCTCAGCCTCTCATCATAACTGAGATTGCGTATTTCTAGCACCAGTTTCGTGGCATGTCTTTGAACGCTTTCAAACTTAGCTACATGCTTTTTCAAGTGTAGATTACATGAGGGGGCTGCATATTCAAGTTTTGGCCTCACATAGGTTACATAAATATTTCTGAACATTTCCTTGTCCATGTGCCTGAAGGCTACCCTTACATTTGATAAGAATGCATATGCTGCCCTTACTATGCCGTTTATATGTATTTCTGGAGACAAATCTGCCAGTATGTTTACTAATAGATCTCTCTCATTCTCTGTCTCTTGAAGTTGTACTCCTGCCACCGAGTAGTCAAGCTTGGGCCTTCTTGCACTTGCACCCATTCTCATTACCTTACATTCTGAAGTACTGAATTTCATTAGCCACTTTTCTGACCACTGATGCAGACTATTTAGATCTTCCTGAAGTTCTCTATCATTGTTCTCGTTTCTAACTTTCTCCATAATCTTTGCATCATCTGCAAACATATTCATGAATGAATTTACAGACTCTGGTAGGTCATTTACATATACAAGGAACAAGAGTGGCCTGAAACTGAACCCTGTGGAACTCCACTACTAACTCTTCTCCATTCAGACACTGAGTGTCTTACTCTAACCTTCTGTTCCTTTCCTTCTAAGTGAGTTTTTATCCATTCCAAGACATTGCCTGCAGTTTCCCAATAAGCCTCTCATGTGGAACAGTGTCAAATGCTTTCTGGAAGTCTAGGAATATACAATCTGCCCAGCCCTCTCTTTCCTGTAAGATTCAGCTTATCTCATCATAAAATTCTAATAATTTTATTCATGTTTTGGCCTCACATAGGTTATATGAATATTTCTGAACATTTCCTTGTCCATGTGCCTGAAGGCTACCCTTGCATTTGATAAGAAGGCATATGCTGTCCTTACTATGTCATTTATATGTATTTCTGGAGACAAATCTGCCAGTATGTTTACTCTAGATCTCTCTCATTTTCTGTCTCTTGAAGTTGTACTCCAACCACCGAGTAGTTAAGCTTGGGCCTTCTTGCACTTGTACCCATTCTCATTACCTAACATTTTAAAGTATTGAATTTCATTAGCCACTTTTCTGACCACTTAAGCAGACTATTTAGATCTTCCTGAAGTTCTCTAAAATTGTTCTCGTTTCCTACTTTCTTCACAATCTTTGCATCATCTGCAAACATATTCATGGATGAGTTTACAGACTCTGGTAGGTCATTTACATATACAAGGAACAAAAGTGGCCCTATAACTGAACCCTGTGGAACTCCACTACTAACTCTTCTCCATTCAGACACTGAGTGTCTTTCTGTGTGAGCCTCTGCTCCCTTTCTTCTAAGTAAGTTTTTTTCCATTCCAAGACATTTCCACCTATTCTAGCCATTGCTTGCAGCTTCCTAATAAGTCTCCCATGTGGAACAGTGTCAAATGCTTTCTGAAAGTCTAGGAATATGCAATCTGCCAAGCCTTCTCTTTCTTGTAAGATTCGGCTTACCTCATCATAAAATTTTAATAAGTTTGTTACTAATGATCTACCTTCTCTGAAGCCCTGTTGCCTCACTGACAAAAAGTTGAAGGATTCCAAGTGAAGGTTGATATATTTCCTTAGTAGTTTCTCCATAACTTTGCAAACTATGCTTTTCAAGGAAAAAGGTCTATAGTTTAGAGCCACATCCCTCCTCCCCTTTTTGAAGATAAGTATCACGTTTGCTTGTTTCCAGCATCTTGGAATCTCCCCCGACTCCAGTGACGTTTTAAATATGATACTTAGTGCCACTGATATATCTTTATTAACATCTAACTCCATCAGCGCTTCGCATACCTCTGTGGCTTAAAGGATGATGTTCTCTAATACCGGCCCATGAGCTACTATCTCTGCAATCTGGGGGGGGGGCATTTTCTACTGTAAATACTGACTGAAACTCCTTCAATTCTTTGCAGATCTCTTCATCCGTCTCAGTGATGTTTCCATCCGCTCTCTTAAGCCTTGAAATTTGTTCTTTTACCTTCAGTTTTCCTCTGATAAAGCTGTGGAAAAGCTTCGGATTTTCTTTAGCCTTCCTGGTGATGTTCCTCTCATAGTCTCTCTCTGCCTCTCTTCTTTTACTTAGGTAGTCATTTCTTGCTCTTTTGTAGGTTTGCAAGGCATTTATGTTTTTTCTCTTCCTATGCCTTTTCCAGCATTTGTCTCTCCATTCCTTAGCTCTTTTACACTCATTATCGAACCATTTCTCTCTGGCATGAATTACACCTACTTTGGTGACAGGTATGCAGCAATCTACTCTCTTCCCATATTGCTCACAAAAGATGTCATACATTTCTTGTACAGATTTTTTGTAAAATAAGGTTCTCCAGTCCTCAGTGCCTCTACTCTCAGGCAGAATATCTTCAGTTATTTACTCCATCAACAACACACAGTGGTCACTCTTTCCAATTGGTGATTTATACTCAAGTTTTTCAATATCCAACACATTATCTGTGAATACTAGATCAAGAAGTGATGGCTCATCCCCATCCCTGGCTCTCGTTGGTTCCATTACATGTTGGTGTAGGAAATTTCCTTGTACGCAATATAAGAATCTTGCCCCAATTGAGACCCCACCACTGTGTGGGTCAAGATTTATCCAATCTATCTCTTTATGATTAAAGTCTCCCATAATCAAAATCCTACAATTTCTCTCCCGTGCCATGTTAACAACTGAGTTTATGACTTCAATAGTACCTATTTGACTTTCCTCATAAACTTCTAGCCTATTCTGGTTCCTTGGTGTTTTATATACAACAGTTATTATAATGCTCTCTCACCCAGTATTTATGCGAGCAACAAGAAATTCCTTGAACTCACTTTCTATAGCCAAGGTTATTTCTTCAACTTGAATCCTTTCACTTATGAGCAGTGCTATCCCTCCACCAGTCCTCTCAGGTCTTTCAACCCTTAATATTCTGAAGCCTTAGGAAAAAGTGTGACACTGTTTATGTCCTCACTCAACGTAGTCTCTGTAACTGCTATTATATCTGCTTTACTGTTTTGAATCCTGTCTTTTAATTCTACTGTGTTAACAGCTAATCCATTAGTATTTGTGCATAGCAATCTTCTGTCATTATCTTCTTTATCTCCCCTTTGTCTGGAAGAACTTTGAAAAGAAAATTTTGCTTCTCTTCTTCATTTCTTCCTCATTTGACCTTCTAGCCTCTTGCAACAAGTTTTTTATTTTTTCCATCTTTCCCTGTGTTCTGTATCGTCTAATGAACACTTATTTGAATTCTTGAATGTCTTTTAGACTTTTTTCCTCATCAGTATTTCTCTGCATGTGTTCCCTCTCTCAAAGGTTACTTTTGTTGGTCTCGGCTTTCCCTCCCTTGAATATTTACCTAGTTGGTGAATGTTTACAATAGCTTCAGGACCACAAACAATGCCAAGCTTTCTTATCAGGTCTACAACCCTAGCTTTATTTTCTTCAAGTCTCCCCTGCCATGTTGGCTCCTGGGATTCGCTTATGCCTGAGATTACCACTGTCTTTACTTGATCAAGTGCCTGTTTAATCAGTGGATTTGCTCTTGCCATCACAACGTCTTTCATTTTTTCGATTATTGTCTCTTTCTGGAACAATATTCCAAAGCATCTTAAAAATGCATCCTCCTTCACAGCTTTCAAAGGCAAATTTTTTAGTTTTATTTGGGACAAATAGTTGCTGCTCACACATAAACTCAGCTCAATGATTTAATACCATTTCCCTTAACACTAACCTCTCTATATGTAAATTGATATCGACTTCTCTGTTCTCTAAGTTAAGAACTAATTATTCTCATTGAAAGGAAAACAAATATGGTAATGATGCCGATAATAAGGATACTGTATCTAGTGTTATTATTACCATATTATTAACATTATTGTTAAAAATTTTATTACATCATTACTATTTTCTATGAAAGCTACATTTAATTTAACTGTATGTATTATCCTCTTACTTATTAGTTCAATTACATGTTTACTTATAAGTTACTTTTATTTTTAAGAAGAATAACCATTGTACAAAAATGGAAATAAATGTTTGTTGTTTTTTGTTGTTTGTTATAGTCATCTGTTTGTATGTTATCCAGTGCCACCACTTTCACAGCCTCTTTTACTGCCTCATTCACCTTTAGTGATTACCTAATTGTGATTACCTAATTGTGTTTACGGGAAAGAGCCCAAAGCTCGTATCTTCCCGTCTCCTGGTCGGTTCCATTTTATACTTAGTGATACTTATCATACCTGTCCTTAAAACTATGGATTGAGATAGCATTAACTACCTCCTCGCTTAGCCAATTCCAATTATCAACTACTCTTACACTGAAAAAGTATTTCCTTACATCCTGCGAAGAAGTTTTCTTACGAAGCTTCAAACTATGACCTCTAGTTCTAGAGCCAGCCATATCAAAATATCGATCCCTATCCACTCTATCATAACCATGAAGGAATTTAAAGACTGTCACCATATCCCCCCTCACTCTTCTAGCTTCGAGTGATGGTAAGTCTAATTCCCTCAGCCTCTCATCATAACTGAGATTGCGTATTTCTGGCACCAGTTTCGTGGCATGTCTCTGAACTTTTTCAAGCTTAGTTATGTGCTTTTTCAAGTGCAGATTCCAAAAGGGGGCTGCATATTCGAGTTTTGGCCTCACATAGGTTACATAAATATTTCTGAACATTTCCTTGTCCATGTGCCTGAAGGCTACCCTTACATTTGATAAGAATGCATATGCTGCCCTTACTATGCCGTTTATATGTATTTCTGGAGACAAATCTGCCAGTATGTTTACTCCTAGATCTCTCTCATTTTCTGTCTCTTGAAGTTGTACTCCAGCCACCGAGTAGTCAAGTTTGGGCCTTCTTGCACTTGTACCCATTCTCATTACCTTACATTTTGAAGCATTGAATTTCATTAGCCACTTTTCTGACCACTCATGCAGATTATTTAGATCCTCCTGAAGTTCTCTACCATTGTTCTCGTTTTTTACTTTCTTCACAATCTTTGCATCATCTGCAAACATATTCATGAATGAATTTACACACTCTGGTAGGTCATTTACATATACAAGGAACAAAAGTGGCCCTAAAACAGAACCCTGTGGAACTCCACTACTAACTCTTCTCCATTCAGACACTGAGTGTCTTACTCTAACCCTCTGTTCCTTTCCTTCTAAGTAAGTTTTTATCCATTCCAAAACATTTCCACCTATTCTAGCCATTGATTGCAGCTTCCTAATACATCTCCCATGTGGAACAGTGTCAAACGCTTTCTGGAAGTCTAGGAATATGCAATCTGCCCAGCCCTCTCTTTCCTGTAAGATTTGGCTTACCTCATCATAAAATTCTAATAAGTTTGTTACTGTTGATCTACCTTCTCTGAAGCCATGTTGCCTCACTGACAAAAAGTTGAAGGATTCCAAGTGAAGAGTGATATGTCTCCTTAGTAGTTTCTCCATAACTTTGCAAACTATGCTGGTCAAGGAAACAGGTCTATAGTTCAGAGCCGTATCCCTCCTTCCCTTTTTGAAGATAGGTATCACATTTGCTTGTTTCCAGCATCTTGGAATCTCCCCCGACTCCAGTGACTCCTTAAATATGATACTTAGTGCCACTGATATTGTGTTTGCGCATTTTTTAAGAACATGAGGGGATATGTCATCGGGACCTGTAGCTTTATGAACATCTAAATCCATCAGCGCTTTGCATACCTCTGTGGCTGTAAGGTTGATGTTCTCTAATACCGGCCCTTGAGCTTCTATCACTGCAATCTGAGGGGGTGGGGTATTTTCTACTGTAAATACTGACTGAAAATCCTTGTTCAATTCTTTGCAGATCTCTTCATCCGTCTCAGTGATGCTTCCATCCGCTCTCTTTAGCCTTAAAACCTGTTCTTTTACCTTCAGTTTTCCTCTGATAAAGCTGTGGAAAAGCTTGGGATTTTCCTTAGCCTTCCTGGTGATGTCCCTCTCATAATCTCTCTCTGCCTCTCTCCTTTTACTTAGGTAGTCATTTCTTGCTCTTTTGTAGGTTTGCCAGGCATTTATGTTTTTTCTCCTCCTATACCTTTTCCAGCATTTGTCTCTCCACTCCTTAGCTCTTTTACACCCATTATCGAACCATTTCTCTCTGGCATGAATTACACCTACTTTGGTGACAGGTATGCAGCAATCTACTATCTTCCCATATTTCTCACAAAAGATGTCATACATTTCTTGTACAGATTTGTTGTAAAATAAGGTTGTCCAGTCAATAACTGCAAAAAGCTCATTCATTTTGATGTAATCTCCTTTCCGATAGTTCCTCCTCATGTCCTCAGTGCCTCTACTCTCAGGAAGAATATCTTCAATGGTATACTCCATCAACAACACACAGTGGTCACTCTTTCCAATTGGTGGTTCATACTCAATTTTTTCAATATCCAACACATTATCTGTGAACACTAGATCAAGTAGTGATGGCTCATCCCCACTCCTGGCCCTTGTTGGTTCCATTACATGTTGGTGTAGGAAATTCCCTTGTACGCAATCTAGGAATCTTGCCCCGGATGAGTCCTCACCACTGTGTGGGTCAAGATTTATCCAATCTATCTCATAATTATTAAAGTCTCCCATAATCAAAATCCTTCATTTTTTTTTCCCGTGCCATGTTAACAACTGAGTTTATGACTTCAATAGTACCTATATGACTTTCCTCATAAACTTCAAGCCTATTTTGGTTCCTTGGTGGGTTGTATACAACAGTTATTATAATGCTCTCTGACCCAGTATTTATGCGAGCAACAAGAAATTCCTTGAACTCACTTTCTATAGCCAAGTTTATTTCTTCGACTTGAATCCTTTCACTTATGAGCAGTGCTATCCCTCCACCAGTCCTCTCAGATCTTTCAACCCTTAGTATTCTGAAACCTTTAGGAAAAACTGTGACACTGTTTATGTCCTCACTCAACTTAGTCTCTGTAATTGCTACTATATCTGCCTTACTGTTGTGAATCCTATCTTTTAATTCTACTGCCTTACCAGCTAATCCATCAGCATTTGTGTATAACAATCTTAATGAGGCCCCATCCCCTGATCTTCTGTCATTATCTTTTTTATCTCCCCTTTGTCTGGAAGAACTCTGTAATGAAAATTTTTCTTCTCTTCTTCATTTCTTTCATCATTTAACCTTCTTGCCTCTTGCAACAAGTTTTTGATCTTTCCCATCTCTTCCTGCATCAGCATAGGCGTGTGTGTGTATTTATATAAATAAATAAATAAATAAATAAATAAATAAATAAATAAATATATATATATATATATATATATATATATATATATATATATATATATATATATATATATATATATATATATATATATAATTACCTAATTGTAATTACCTAATTTTGTTTACTGGAAAGATTCCCAAGCTCGTAAATTCCCATTTTATACTTAGTGACACTTATCATAAATATCCTTAAAACTATGGACTGAGTTAGCATTAACTAACTCCTCGCTCAGCCAGTTCCAATTACCAACTACTCTTACACTAAAAAAAAAAAAAAAAAAAAAAGTAATTTCTTGCATCCCACAAAAAAAGTTTTCTTTCGAAGGTTCAAACTATGACCTCTAGTTCTAGCGCCAACCATATAAAAATATCGATCCCTACCCACTCTGTCATAACCACGAAAGAGTTTAAAAACCGTCAACATATCCCCCTCATTCTTCTAGCTTCGAGTGATGGTAAATCTAAATACCTCAGCCTCCCATCATAACTGACATCGCGTATACCTGGCACCAGTTTCGTGGCATGTCTTTGAACTTTCTCCAGCTTAACCACGTGCTTTTTCATGTATGGCTTCCAAAAAGAGGCTGCATATTCAAGTATGGCCTCACATAGGCTACATAAATATTTCTGAACATTTCTTTGTCCATGTGCCTGAAGGCTACCCTTACCTTTGCTAAGAAAGCATATGCTTCTCTTACTATGCCATTTATATGCATTTCTGAGAACAAATATGCCAGTATGTTTACTCCTAAGTCTCTCTCATTCTCTGTCTCTTGAAGTTCTGCTCCTGCTATTGAGTATTCAAACTTGGGCCTTCTTGCACTTGTACCCATTTTCATTACCTTACATTTAGAAGTATTGAATTTCATTAGCCATTTTTCCGACCAATCATGCTATTTAGGTCTTCCTGAAGTTCTCTACCATTGTTTCTTACTGTCTTCACAATATTTGCATCATCTGCAAACATATTCACGAATGAATTTGAAGACTTTGGTAGTTCATTTACATTTACAAGGAACAAAAGCGGTCCTAAAACTGAACACTGTGGAATTCCACTACTAACTTTTCTCCATTCAGACACTGTCTTACTCTAACCCTCTGTTACGAGCTTGGGGTTCTTTCCCGTAAGCACAATTAGGTAAATATTATTATTATTATTATTATTATTATTATTATTATTATTATTATTATTATTATTATTATTATTATTATTATTATTAAATATATATACAGTATATGAGTCATGTGTCTGTTTCTTTCTATTGTCCAGAAAGTGCTAACTGTGTATGATCACGAAATCTATTTTCATAATTTTATAGTTCACAGTTTATAGCTGAAGGTCAGGACACTTGCAGATTAAAGTTATAATCTAAACAAGATTAATCTGTCAATATCAAATAATACTTTTTTTTCTCGCTACTGTTATCCAGAAGACTAATTTAAGATTTTTTTCAAGTGGGAGAGATAAGGTGAGAGTTAATTTTGGAAGATTAATTGCCCTTGAATATTAACTGAAGATCATATGTGTTTTGCTCATTTCTTCCTTTTTGTTATCGTCGGCAATCAGATATTCAACAGATAATGTAGCGGACACGAGCTAAGGGCAATAATCTTATATCGGAGCCTTTTAACAATGGTGTTATATCTCATTTGTTCGTCTATATACTGTACATTCTTAGTGCAGATGATATTGCTGCATTATTCCAAATAGTAAGTAACCCCTCCCTCACCAACTTCTGATCTGTTTTATGAAGGCAAGAATCTATTTTTTTTATTTATAGTTTACTGAAAGCTTTCATTGTTTGGTAAAGACAATATTTCATTCAAAACTAGGTGACCTGTTTGTGAAAATTAGCCTACCATTTGGAGCAAGTTTAACTCTAGTACCAGGATCTTTTTTGCTTTACCCTCTGTCCCAGTATTGTTAACGTTCGCATTAAGATATTCAAAATAACAAGTTTTTTTTTTCCTTTAGGAAAGCACCTACCTATTCACCATCGTCAAAGCTTGTTTTAAATTTATCTTCAAATTTCTTCTCGATTCATTGTATAAATTATAAGTTCTGAAAATTACCCAACCTTTGCCGTTCATTTCCCGGTGGTTTCTCCACACTCCAATACTTTTAATGTAATCTTCTCATTACTATACTGTTGCTCGCTCCTTCAATAGTTCATATCTCATTCACATTCGCAATTCTACTTTAGTTTCTCATTTGTTATCCTGGTGTGTTCCTAGAATGTTTCAGCCCCACTTTATGCCAGGCACCCGCTTGGCTCATTTGTGTACTGAGGAGGAGGCAGCTTGCTTTTTTCTTTCTCTTTCCAATCGTACTCAATCTTCGCCATATCTCTCTCGTCTCGTGAATCAGACAGGAGGGGGAGAGAGAGAGAATCAAATTAAATTCAAAAAATTTGTTGACTCAGGGTAACGATTACATCTGCCAAAACAAGCCCCTCGCAAGAAGGCAACCGTCCTAGCCCTTAGTATGAAAGGGAGTTCGTGACGTAAAAACCGAAGCAATAGGCAATTACATCAAATGGAGCTTGCTAGCAAGCTAACAATCCCGCCCTGCAACTATATATATATATATATATATATATATATATATATATATATATATATATATATATATATATATATATATATATATATATATATATATACATATATATATATATATATATATATATATATATATATATATATATATATATATATATATATATATATATATATATATATATATATATATATATATATATATATATATATATATATAAAAACAAAAATAAAGAAACAAATATTTGTTCTTCAAAGCAAGCAATAATGACAATGAAAATTACAATAATATTAACAATCAGAGAGAGAGAGAGAGAGAGTTGCTGACCTCCCCACACAACCTCAACTTCCAACGTAACGCAAAAATTTTTATGGCTACCACTATTTAATGAAAGGAATTGTAGATTACGTTTTATAAAATCGATTCCTATACCAAACGGATTTTTATTTTCATAATTGAAAATTATGATTAACTTGGCCTTTTTTTCTTGCTGCGAAACGTCATGGTTACAAAGTCATTAAGAATGTTTTGGCCTTAAAAATAATTATCACCGTAACAGAACGTGCTGATAATGCATTTAAGGATTACAACAGTTTGGATTTTAATCGTATTTGATAAATTGATTAAAATGACAAAAATTACCTCTTTAGACTGTTATATGTATAAGTGATGGCTTATATAACGCTGAAAAGCAGAACGAGGTTTTACAATATGCCCCGTTTTAGCAATCAGTTTTGGCCAAGCATATAACTTTGGCCCGATTTCTTAAACGGTGTAAACCTAGGATACTATATTTTTAGTTAGCTAGACAGACACAAATGGATTTCATAAACGCAACTGATGCAGTTCTGTTTATGGATAGGATTGGTGTATATCTAGCTAACTAACAATATGGTATCCTAGGTTTACATGGTTTAAGAAATCGGGCCTTTGTAATTATGCCTTAATTCTCCGTTTATACGTCCTTGACTATAAATGATTTAAGGAGTCGACCCTTGTCTTAAGTGATAAAAGATAGTTCTTGATAATGACACTCTGGATGGTTTATTGATTATATTCTTAACTGTTATTATTATTATTATTATTATTATTATTATTATTATTATTATTATTATTAATTATTATTATTATTATTATTATTATTATTATTATTCCCCCCTGAGGGAGGGGGACTAGAGTAATTCCTCCATGTTCCCCTGCGTGTCGTAATAGTCTGCTAAATGGGGAGGAGTGGGGGACTGGGAAACCCCTCCTCTGTATTTTCTCTACCCAGAGTCAGAGTATTATACCTTGACTCAACCACTCCTCTTATTAGGGGAAATGGCTTATGTATAAAGATAGATTATTATTATTATTATTATTATTATTATTATTATTATTATTATTATTATTATTATTTCAATTCAAGCACGAATTTCTCCTGAGGGAGGGGGCCAAGTTACTTCCTCCGTGTTCCTCTACGAGTCATAAAAGTTGACTAAATGGGGCTTAGCGAGGGGACTGGGAATCCCCTCTTCTGTCTTGTCTCTTCCCAGGGAGTCAGAGTATTTGCCTTGACTCAGCCACTCCATTTATAAGGGGAAAAATGGCTCATGTATGTAGATAGAGTAGACTTACGCATATCATTAATTCCAAATAATTTACCTCCTACTGTCGGGATTCAAACCCGGAACATGCAGAACGCAAGTCCACAGCTTAGTACAGTGAGCCACAGAGGTTTTAAACAAAAATAACTGAAACTTTTGCAGAAATCTTAGAATTAAAGAGGTCACCACTGTACCTTTCTAGCTAAAAAAAAAAAAAATTACCTCTCTGTGAACTACTAGTGACCAGCACACATTTACTTCTCCTCGTCAATAAGGATTTAGATTAATTGATAGAAAATTATAATGCAATCACGTACTTAAGTAATTTCATATATTTTACCCCCTACTGTCGTGATTTGAATCTGGGACCTGTAGAACAAGACTCCACAGCATATTGCTCTCAGCTACAGAGGCCATAAACAGAGAGAACTCGAACTCTACTGAAGCCTCTGAATAATAGAGTGCACCATTGTGCCTTTCCACTCTGAAATTTTTCCTCTCTGTGACTCACCAAAACCAGTACACACTGTTAACTCTTCATCCACCACAAGGGCTGAGGATAATAGATATAATATTATAATGCAATCACATATTTCAGCCGTTCCAAATATTTTACTTTCATTGTCGGAATTCGATTCTCGAGCCTTTAGAACAGGAGTTCGTAACTTGGAGTGCATTTCCACAGGTAACAAGTTAGAATCCCGACCATAGGAGGTAAAAAACTGAGAATAACTGAAATGCATGGTTGCATTTCAACGTTTTATCTGATAACCTCGATCCATGCTGAGTAGAATTAAATGTGCTGGCCATTGGTGGGTTGCAGAGAAGTAAAATTTTCAAAGTTGAAAGACGCAGTGGTGCTCTCTGCAAGTCTGAAGATTCAGTAGATGTTCCAGTTTTCTTTGTTTATAGCCTCAGTATCTCAACGCACTTAGCTTTGGACTCCTGTGTTACATGTTCCAGGCTCGAATTCCGACAGTAAGAGGTAAAATATTGAAAATTATTATTATTATTATTATTATTATTATTATTATTATTATTATTATTATTATTATTATTTGGTGCTAATGGTGTTGGTGTTGTTATCGCAAACAGAAGTAGCAGAAACATTTTTTGCATTACTTCGGATTTTGAAATAGAGATGTATAGTTAACTCGACAAACTTTGTTACATATATATATATATATATATATATATATATATATATATATATATATATATATATATATATATATATATATATATATATATATATATATATATATATATATATATATATATATATATATATATATATATATATATATATATATATATATATATATATATATATATATATATATATATATATATATATATATACATATATATATATATATATATATATATATATATATATATATATATATATATATATATATATATATATATATATATATATACCTATATATAATTTTTTTTTCTTCTAGTAAACTTTCTTGTATACATAGCTTGTTGAATATGACCGCTGTTTTTGCATATGCAATTTTCTTGTATAACTTTTCCAAAGTTCTTACAATAACTTTTTCATTATTGTTGAGACTATATCATATTGTCTCAACAATATTGAAAAAGTTATTGTAAGAACTTTGGAAAAGTTATACAAGAAAATTGCAAATGCAAAAACAGCGGTCATATTCAACAATATATATATATATATATATATATATATATATATATATATATATATATATATATATATATATATATATATATATATATATATATATATATATATATATTCCCAGAACAGAGAAGTTAATTAGTAAGAAAAATGTAGGCATTCGCTCTCTTCCTGAAATAAGGAGATGGCGGGGGGGGGGGGTAGGCTTTTTGCCTTTTTCCTTAGTGATATTTTAAAGAAATATTTTTTGGCGTAGACTTGGTATATTTAATAAAATCACAGTGATTTAAAAGATACATGGACGTACATATGTACTTATAAATTTAGTATGAGGAAACTGAATGCATTTCATCTATGGCTAACTGATGTAGCCCTAGAGATAAAGCTGCACCAAAGGGAAACGCAATGACCTTGCTCTTCTTACCTGCTACCGTGTAGCGATCTATGTAGTTGATGAGATTGAGCAAACAAATTATGATCACAGTCACCATTTGTCTCCTTGTTATTTTTAGACTAGGATTCGCAGAATCACCCTCGTTGTCTTTTTGTAATGCAGACATCCTGAATTTGTATTTGGTGTTTTGTTTGTAGTGAAAATTAATTTCAGATGAACACTTACAATTTCGTCCTCGTCACGCACACCTTATTCTACTTGGGGAAACTCGGGTTTGTAGAAAATGTTGTAATGTTTCAGTATCTTGGATGAGTTACGTAGATTGTTATCTTTATTCGTCATTCCTTTGCCTTATGAAGTGCTTGACTGACTACCTCGCTTTCATGTCAGAGTTCACAATACAGAATTATACTCTGCATATTTGTCAGTATTAATTTTGGTTTTAATTGTTTTTTTTTTTCAAGCATTGAATGTCACTACTATCGTTTTGCAAAAATGTATTTGCATGAAATAAGCACTTGGTTCTTTCTTGCCTAGCCTCAGATTTTCTATTCCGTGTTATTATAACTATATGACGACCAATCAGTTGCTTTCCTGATGGTTGAGTAATTTTGAATTCTCTGTCTAGAAGCGAGAAAACCTACCACCACTCTTTTTATGGTGCAACCTTGAGATTGCTTTTGACTGATGGTCATTCCTCTTCCGTGTTATCATTATTGACTTGTATAACATACCCTTTTACCTCTCATCGAATCAATGTACGATAGTTTTCGATACATTTCAACGATTTGGTCGATACAATGCGATAAAATACGATATGATTGAAAGTGTCAGTGTGTTTGTATGTGTAGTGTATTTTGTATTATAATATACAAGGACATATGCACTCCCGGTGATCCTGTAATAATTAAAATACTTATAACCGATATATATATATATATATATATATATATATATATATATATATATATATATATATATATATATATATATATATATATATGAGTGTGTGTGTGTGTGATTACCTAATTGTGATTACCTGATTGTGTTTACGGGAAAGAGCCCAAAGCTCGTATCTTCCCGTCTCCTGATCGGTTCCATTTTAGACTTAGTGATACTTATCATACCTGTCCTTAAAACTATGGATTGAGATAGCATTAACTACCTCCTCGCTTAGCCAATTCCAATTATCAACTACTCTTACACTGAAAAAGTATTTCCTTACATCCTGCAAACAAGTTTTCTTATGAAGCTTCAAACTATGACCTCTAGTTCTAGAGCCAGCCATATCAAAATATCGATCTCTATCCACTCTATCATAACCATGAAGGAATTTAAAGACTGTCACCATATCCCCCCTCACTCTTTTAGCTTCGAGTGATGGTAAGTCTAATTCCCTCAGCCTCTCATCATAACTGAGATTGCGTATTTCTGGCATATCTTTGAACTTTTTCAAGCTTAGCTATGTGCTTTTTCAAGTGCGGATTCCAAAAGGGGGCTGCATATTCGAGTTTTGGCCTCACATAGGTTACATAAATATTTCTGAACATTTCCTTGTCCATGTGCCTGAAGGCTACCCTTACATTTGATAAGAATGCATATGCTGCCCTTACTATGCCATTTATATGTATTTCTGGAGACAAATCTGCCAGTATGTTTACTCCTAGATCTCTCTCATTTTCTGTCTCTTGAAGTTGTACTCCAGCCACCGAGTAGTCAAGCTTGGGCCGTCTTGCACTTGTACCAATTCTCATTACCTTACATTTTGAAGTACTGAATTTCATTAGCCACTTTTCTGACCACTCATGCAGATTATTTAGATCCTCCTGAAGTTCTCTACCATTGTTCTCGTTTTTTACTTTCTTCACAATCTTTGCACCATCTGCAAAAATATTCATGAATGAATTTACAGACTCTGGTAGGTCATTTACATATACAAGGAACAAAAGTGGCCCTAAAACTGAACCCTGTGGAACTCCACTACTAACTCTTCTCCATTCAGACACTGAGTGTCTTACTCTAACCCTCTGTTCCCTTCCTTCTAAGTAAGTTTGTATCCATTCCAAAACATTTCCACCTATTCTAGCCATTGATTGCAGCTTCCTAATAAGTCTCCCATGTGGAACAGTGTCAAACGCTTTCTGGAAGCCTAGGAATATGCAATCTGCCCAGCCCTCTCTTTCCTGTAAGAATTGGCTTACCTCATCATAAAATTCTAATAAGTTTGTTACTGTTGATCTACCTTCTCTGAAGCCATGTTGCCTCACTGACAAAAAGTTAAAGGATTCCAAGTGAAGAGAGATATGTTTCCTTAGTAGTTTCTCCATAACTTTGCAAACTATGCTGGTCAAGGAAACTGGTCTATAGTTCAGACCCGTATCCCTCCTTCCCTTTTTGAAGATAGGTATCACATTTGCTTGTTTCCAGCATCTTGGAATCTCCCCCGACTCCAGTGACTCCTTAAATATGATACTTAGTGCCACTGATATTGTGTTTGCGCATTTTTTAAGCACATGAGGGGATATGTCATCAGGACCTGTAGCTTTATGAACATCTAAATCCATCAGCGCTTTGCATACCTCTGTGGCTGTAAGGTTGATGTTCTCTAATACTGGCCCTTGAGCTTTTATCACTGCAATCTGAAGGGGTGGGGTATTTTCTAATTGTGATTACCTAATTGTGTTTACGGGAAAGAGCCCAAAGCTCATATCTTCCCGTCTCCTGATCGGTTCCATTTTAGACTTAGTGATACTTATCATACCTGTCCTTAAAACTATGGATTGAGATAGCATTAACTACCTCCTCGCTTAGCCATTTCCAATTATCAACTACTCTTACACTGAAAAAGTATTTCCTTACATCCTGCAAACAAGTTTTCTTATGAAGCTTCAAACTATGACCTCTAGTTCTAGAGCCAGCCATATCAAAATATCGATCTCTATCCACTCTATCATAACCATGAAGGAATTTAAAGACTGTCACCATATCCCCCCTCACTCTTTTAGCTTCGAGTGATGGTAAGTCTAATTCCCTCAGCCTCTCATCATAACTGAGATTGCGTATTTCTGGCATATCTTTGAACTTTTTCAAGCTTAGCTATGTGCTTTTTCAAGTGCGGATTCCAAAAGGGGGCTGCATATTCGAGTTTTGGCCTCACATAGGTTACATAAATATTTCTGAACATTTCCTTGTCCATGTGCCTGAAGGCTACCCTTACATTTGATAAGAATGCATATGCTGCCCTTACTATGCCATTTATATGTATTTCTGGAGACAAATCTGCCAGTATGTTTACTCCTAGATCTCTCTCATTTTCTGTCTCTTGAAGTTGTACTCCAGCCACCGAGTAGTCAAGCTTGGGCCTTCTTGCACTTGTACCCATTCTCATTACCTTACATTTTGAAGTACTGAATTTCATTAGCCACTTTTCTGACCACTCATGCAGATTATTTAGATCCTCCTGAAGTTCTCTACCATTGTTCTCGTTTTTTACTTTCTTCACAATCTTTGCACCATCTGCAAAAATATTCATGAATGAATTTACAGACTCTGGTAGGTCATTTACATATACAAGGAACAAAAGTGGCCCTAAAACTGAACCCTGTGGAACTCCACTACTAACTCTTCTCCATTCAGACACTGAGTGTCTTACTCTAACCCTCTGTTCCCTTCCTTCTAAGTAAGTTTTTATCCATTCCAAAACATTTCCACCTATTCTAGCCATTGATTGCAGCTTCCTAATAAGTCTCCCATGTGGAACAGTGTCAAACGCTTTCTGGAAGCCTAGGAATATGCAATCTGCCCAGCCCTCTCTTTCCTGTAAGAATTGGCTTACCTCATCATAAAATTCTAATAAGTTTGTTACTGTTGATCTACCTTCTCTGAAGCCATGTTGCCTCACTGACAAAAAGTTAAAGGATTCCAAGTGAAGAGAGATATGTTTCCTTAGTAGTTTCTCCATAACTTTGCAAACTATGCTGGTCAAGGAAACTGGTCTATAGTTCAGACCCGTATCCCTCCTTCCCTTTTTGAAGATAGGTATCACATTTGCTTGTTTCCAGCATCTTGGAATCTCCCCCGACTCCAGTGACTCCTTAAATATGATACTTAGTGCCACTGATATTGTGTTTGCGCATTTTTTAAGCACATGAGGGGATATGTCATCAGGACCTGTAGCTTTATGAACATCTAAATCCATCAGCGCTTTGCATACCTCTGTGGCTGTAAGGTTGATGTTCTCTAATACTGGCCCTTGAGCTTTTATCACTGCAATCTGAAGGGGTGGGGTATTTTCTAATTGTGATTACCTAATTGTGTTTACGGGAAAGAGCCCAAAGCTCATATCTTCCCGTCTCCTGATCGGTTCCATTTTAGACTTAGTGATACTTATCATACCTGTCCTTAAAACTATGGATTGAGATAGCATTAACTACCTCCTCGCTTAGCCAATTCCAATTATCAACTACTCTTACACTGAAAAAGTATTTCCTTACATCCTGCGAAGAAGTTTTCTTACGAAGCTTCAAACTATGACCTCTAGTTCTAGAGCCAGCCATATCAAATATCGATCCCTATCCACTCTATCATAACCATGAAGGAATTTAAAGACTGTCACCATATCCCCCCTCACTCTTCTAGCTTCGAGTGATGGTAAGTCTAATTCCCTCAGCCTCTCATCGTAACTGAGATTGCGCATTTCTGGCACCAGTTTCGTGGCATGTCTTTGAACTTTTTCAAGCTTAGCTATGTGCTTTTTCAAGTGCGGATTCCAAAAGGGGGCTGCATATTCGAGTTTTGGCCTCACATTGGTTACATAAATATTTCTGAACATTTCCTTGTCCATGTGCCTGAAGGCTACCCTTACATTTGATAAGAATGCATATGTTGCCCTTACTATGCCATTTATATGTATTTCTGGAGACAAATCTGCCAGTATGTTTACTCCTAGATCTCTCTCATTTTCTGTCTCTTGAAGTTGTACTCCAGCCACCGAGTAGTCAAGCTTGGGCCTTCTTGCACTTGTACCCATTCTCATTACCTTACAATTTGAAGTATTGAATTTCATTAGCCAATTTTCTGTCCACTCATGCAGATTATGTAGATCCTCCTGAAGTTCTCTACCATTGTTCTCGTTTTTTACTTTCTTCACAATCTTTGCATCATCTGCAGACATATTCATGAATGAATTTACAGACTCTGGTAGGTCATTTACATATACAAGGAACAAAAGTGGCCCTAAAACTGAACCCTGTGGAACTCCACTACTAACTCTTCTCCATTCAGACACTGAGTGTCTTACTCTAACCCTCTGTTCCCTTCCTTCTAAGTAAGTTTTTATCCATTCCAAAACATTTCCACCTATTCTAGCCATTGATTGCAGCTTCCTAATAAGTCTCCCATGTGGAACAGTGTCAAACGCTTTCTGGAAGTCTAGGAATATGCAATCTGCCCAGCCCTCTCTTTCCTGTAAGATTTGGCTTACCTCATCATAAAATTCTAATAAGTTTGTTACTGTTGCTCTACCTTCTCTGAAGCCATGTTGCCTCACTGACAAAAAGTTGAAGGATTCCAAGTGAAGAGAGATATGTTTCCTTAGTAATTTCTCCATAACTTTGCAAACTATGCTGGTCAAGGAAACTGGTCTATAGTTCAGAGCCGTATCCCTCCTTCCCTTTTTGAAGATAGGTATCACATTTGCTTGTTTCCAGCATCTTGGAATCTCCCCTGACTCCAGTGACTCCTTAAATATGATACTTAGTGCCACTGATATTGTGTTTGCGCATTTTTTAAGCACATGAGGGGATATGTCATCAGGACCTGTAGCTTTATGAACATCTAAATCCATCAGCGCTTTGCATACCTCTGTGGCTGTAAGGTTGATGTTCTCTAATACCGGCCCTTGAGCTTCTATCACTGCAATCTGAGGGGGTGGGGTATTTTCTACTGTAAATACTGACTGAAACTCCTTGTTCAATTCTTTGCAGATCTCTTCATCCGTCTCAGTGATGCTTCCATCCGCTCTCTTTAGCCTTAAAACCTGTTCTTTTACCTTCAGTTTTCCTCTGATAAAGCTGTGGAAAAGCTTGGGATTTTCTTTAGCCTTCCTGGTGATGTCCCTCTCATAGTCTCTCTCTGCCTCTCTCCTTTTACTTAGGTAGTCATTTCTTGCTCTTTTGTAGGTTTGCCAGGCATTTATGTTTTTTCTCCTCCTATACCTTTTCCAGCATTTGTCTCTCCACTCCTTAGCTCTTTTACACCCATTATCGAAACATTTCTCTCTGGCATGAATTACACCTACTTTGGTGACAGGTATGCAGCAATTTACTATCTTCCCATATTTCTCACAAAAGATGTCATACATTTCTTGTACAGATTTGTTGTAAAATAAGGTTCTCCAGTCAATAACTGCAAAAAGCTCATTCATTTTGATGTAATCTCCTTTCGGATAGTTCCTCCTCATGTCCTCAGTGCCTCTACTCTCAGGAAGAATATCTTCAATGATATACTCCTTCAACAACACACAGTGGTCACTCTTTCCAATTGGTGGTTCATACTCAATTTTTTCAATATCCAACACATTATCTGTGAACACTAGATCAAGTAGTGATGGCTCATCCCCACCCCTGGCCCTTGTTGGTTCCATTACATGTTGGTGTAGGAAATTCTCTTGTACGCAATCTAGGAATCTTGCCCCGAATGAGTCCTCACCACTGTGTGGGTCAAGATTTATCCAATCTATCTCTTTATGATTAAAGTCTCCCATAATCAAAATCCTACATTTTTTTTCCCGTGCCATGTTAACAACTGAGTTTATGACTTCAATAGTACCTATATGACTTTCCTCATAAACTTCAAGCCTATTTTGGTTCCTTGGTGGGTTGTATACAACAGTTATTATAATGCTCTCTGACCCAGTATTTATGCGAGCAACAAGAAATTCCTTGAACTCACTTTCTATAGCCAAGTTTATTTCTTCGACTTGAATCCTTTCACTTATGAGCAGTGATATCCCTCCACCAGTCCTCTCAGATCTTTCAACCCTTAGTATTCTGAAACCCTTAGGAAAAACTGTGACACTGTTTATATCCTCACTCAACTTAGTCTCTGTAATTGCTACTATATCTGCCTTACTGTGGTGAATCCTATCTTTTAATTCTACTGCCTTACCAGCTAATCCATCAGCATTTGTGTATAACAATATTAATGAGGCCCCATCCCATGATCTTCTGTCATTATCTTCTTTATCTCCCCTTTGTCTGGAAGAACTCTGTAATGAAAAATTTTTCTAATTGTGATTACCTAATTGTGTTTACATGAAAGAGCCCAAAGCTCGTATCTTCCCGTCTCCTGATCGGTTCCATTTTAGACTTAGTGATACTTATCATACCTGTCCTTAAAACCATGGATTGAGATAGCATTAACTACATCCTCGCTTAGCCAATTCCAATTATCAACTACTCTTACACTGAAAAAGTATTTCCTTACATCCTGCAAAGAAGTTTTCTTGCGAAGCTTCAAACTATGACCTCTAGTTCTAGAGCCAGCCATATCAAAATATCGATCCCTATCCACTCTATCATAACCATGAAGAAATTTTAAGACTGTCACCATATCCCCCCTCACTCTTCTAGCTTCGAGTGATGGTAAGTCTAATTCCCTCAGCCCCTCATCATAACTGAGATTACGTATTTCTGGCACCAGTTTCGTGGCATGTCTTTGAACTTTTTCAAGCTTAGCTATGTGCTTTTTCAAGTGCGGATTCCAAAAGGGGGCTGCATATTTGAGTTTTGGCCTCACATAGGTTACATAAATATTTCTGAACATTTCCTTGTCCATGTGCCTGAAAGCTACCCTTACATTTGATAAGAATGCACATGCTGCCCTTACTTTGCCATTTATATGTATTTTTGGAGATAAATCTGCCAGTATGTTTACTCCTAGATCTCTCTCATTTGTGTGTGATTTTCTAATTGAGAATACCTAATTGTGTTTGCGGGAAAGAGCCCAAAGCTCGTATCTTCCCGTCTCCTGATCGGTTTCATTTTCTACTTAGTGATGCTTATCATACCTTTCCTTAAAACTATGGATTGAGATAGCATTAACTACCTCCTCGCTTAGCCAATTCCAATTATCAACTACTCCTACACTGAAAAAGTATTTCCTTACATCCTGCAAACAAGTTTTCTTACGAAGCTTCAAACTATGACCTCTAACTCTAGAGCCAGCCATATCAAAATATCGATCCTTATCCACTATATCATAACCATGAAGGAATTTAAAGACTGTCACCATATCCCCCTAAATCTTCTAGCTTCGAGAGATATTAAGTCTAATTCCTTCAGCCTCTCATTATAACTGAGATTGCGTATTTCCGGCACCAGTTTCGTGGCATGTCTTTGAACTTTTTCAAGCTTAGCTATGTGCTTTTTTAAGTGCGAATTTCAAAAGGGGGCTGCATATGCAAGTTTTGGTCTCACATAAGTTACACAAATATTTCTGAACATTTCCTTGTCCATGTGCCTGAAGGCTACCCTTACATTTGATAAGAATGCATATGCTGCCCTTACTATGCCATTTATATGTATTTCTGGAGACAAATCTGCCAGTATGTTTACTCCTAGATCTCTCTCATTTTCTGTCGCTTGTGTGTGATTACCTAATTGTGATTACCTAATTGTGTTTACGGGAAAGAGCCCAAAGCTCGTATCTTCCCGTCTCCTGATCGGTTCCATTTTAGACTTAGTGATACTTATCATACCTGTCCTTAAAACTATGGATTGAAATAGCATTAACTACCTCCTCGCTTAGCCAATTCCAATTATCAACTACTCTTACACTGAAAAAGTATTTCCTTACATCCTGCAAACAAGTTTTCTTATGAAGCTTCAAACTATGGCCTCTAGTTCTAGAGCCAGCCATATCAAAATATCGATCCCTATCCACTCTATCATAACCATGAAGGAATTTTAAGACTGTCACCATATCCCCCCTCACTCTTCTAGCTTCGAGTGATGGTAAGTCTAATTCCCTCAACCCCTCATCATAACTGAGATTGCGTATTTCTGGCACCAGTTTCGTGGCATGTCTTTGAACTTTTTCAAGCTTAGATATGTGCTTTTTCAAGTGTGGATTCTAAAAGGGGGCTGCATATTCGAGTTTTGGCCTCACATTGGTTACATAAATATTTCTGAACATTTCCTTGTCCATGTGCCTGAAAGCTACCCTTACATTTGATAAGAATGCATATGCTGCCCTTACTATGCCATTTATATGTATTTTTGGAGATAAATCTGCCAGTATGCTTACTCCTAGATCTCTCTCATTTGTGTGTGATTTTCTAATTGTGAATACCTAATTGTGTTTACGGGAAAGAGCCCAAAGCTCGTATCTTCCCGTTTCCTGATCGGTTTCATTTTAGACTTAGTGATACTTATCATACCTGTCCTTAAAACTATGGATTGAGATAGCATTAACTACCTCCTCGCTTAGCCAATTCCAATTATCAACTACTCTTACACTGAAAAAGTATTTCCTTACATCCTGCAAACAAGTTTTCTTACGAAGCTTCAAACTATGACCTCTAATTCTAGAGCCAGCCATATCAAAATATCGATCCTTATCCACTCTATCATAACCATGAAGGAATTTAAAGACTGTCACCATATCCCCCTAAATCTTCTAGCTTCAAGAGATATTAAGTCTAATTCCCTCAGCCTCTCATCATAACTGAGATTGCGTATTTCCGGCACTAGTTTCGTGGCATGTCTTTGAACTTTTTCAAGCTTAGCTATGTGCTTTTTCAAGTGCGAATTTCAAAAGGGGGCTGCATATTCAAGTTTTGGTCTCACATAAGTTACACAAATATTTCTGAACATTTCCTTGTCCATGTGCCTGAAGGCTACCCTTACATTTGATAAGAATGCATATGCTGCCCTTACTATGCCATTTATATGTATTTCTGGAGACAAATCTGCCAGTATGTTTACTCCTAGATCTCTCTCATTTTCTGTCGCTTGTGTGTGATTACCTAATTGTGATTACCTAATTGTGTTTACGGGAAAGAGCCCAAAGCTCGTATCTTCCCGTCTCCTGATCGGTTCCATTTTAGACTTAGTGATACTTATCATACCTGTCCTTAAAACTATGGATTGAGATAGAATTAACTACCTCCTCGCTTAGCCAATTCCAATTATCAACTACTCTTACACTGAAAAAGTATTTCCTTACATCCTGCAAACAAGTTTTCTTATGAAGCTTCAAACTATGACCTCTAGTTCTAGAGCCAGCCATATCAAAATATCGATCCCTATCCACTCTATCATAACCATGAAGGAATTTTAAGACTGTCACCATATTCCCCCTAAATCTTCTATCTTCGAGTGATGGTAAGTCTAATTCCCTCAGCCTCTCATCATAACTGAGATTGCGTATTTCTGGCACCAGTTTCGTGGCATGTCTTTGAACTTTTTCAAGCTTAGCTATGTGCTTTTTCAAGTGCAGATTCCAAAAGGGGGCTGCATATTCGAGTTTTGGCCTCACATAGGTTACATAAATATTTCTGAATATTTCCTTGTCCATGTGCCTGAAGGCTACCCTTACATTTGATAAGAATGCATATGCTGCCCTTACTATGCCATTTATATGTATTTCCCGAGACAAATCTGCCAGTATGTTTACTTATAGATCTCTCTCATTTTCTGTCTCTTGGAGTTGTACTCCAGCCACCGAGTAGTCAAGCTTGGGCCTTCTTTCACTTGTACCCATTCTCATTACCTTACATTTTGAAGTATTGAATTTCATTAGCCACTTTTCTGACCACTTATGCAGATTATTTAGATCCTCCTGAAGTTCTCTACCATTGTTCTCGTTTTTTACTTTCTTCACAATCTTTGCATCATCTGCAAACATATTCATGAATGAATTTACAGACTCTGGTAGGTCATTTACATATACAAGGAACAAAAGTGGCCCTAAAACTGAACCCTGTGGAACTCCACTACTAACTCTTCTCCATTCAGACACTGAGTGTCTTACTCTTACCCTCTGTTCCCTTCCTTCTAAGTAAGTTTTTATCCATTCCAAGACATTTCCACCTATTCTAGCCATTGATTGCAGCTTCCTAATAAGTCTCCCATGTGGAACAGTGTCAAACGCTTTCTGTGTGTGTGATTACCTAATTGTGATTACCTAATTGAGCTTACGGGATTGAGCCCAAAGCTCGTATCTTCCCGTACCCTGATCAGTTCCATTTTGTACTTAGTGATACTTATCATACCTGTCCTTATAACTATGGATTGAGTTAGCATTAACTACCTCCTCGCTTAGCGAATTCCAGTTATCAACTACTCTTACACTAAAAAAAGTACTTCCTTACATAATACAAAGACGTTTTCTTACGAAGCTTCAATCTATGACCTCTAGTTCTAGAGCCATCCATAGCAAAATATAAATCCCTCTCCACTCTATCTTAACCACGAAGGAATTTAAAGACTATATATATATCTATATATATATATATATATATATATATATATATATATATATATATATATATATATATATATATATATATATATATATATATATATATATATATATATATATAAGTAGTCTCCGTGGCAAAATGGTAGCGTCTGCGACTCGGAAGCGGCAGGTCGATGGTTCGCGCCCTGTCACGGACTGAGGTTAGTAAAGGCATACACTCAGGGTAGCGATTACATCTGCTAAAACAAGTCCTTCGTAAGAAGGCAACCGTCCTAGCCCTTAGTAGAAAAGGGAGTTCGTGACGTAAAGCCGAATCCATATATATATATATATATATATATATATATATATATATATATATATATATATATATATATATATATATATATATATATAACCATGAAGGAATTTAAATATATATATATATATATATATATATATATATATATATATATATATATATATATATATATATATATATATATATATATATATATATATATATATATATATATATATATATATATATATATATATATATATATATATATATATATATACATATATATATATATATATATATATATATATATATATATATATATATATATATATATATATATATATATATATATATATATATATATATATATATATATATATATATATAACCATGAAGGAATTTAAATATATATATATATATATATATATATATATATATATATATATATATATATATATATATATATATATATATATATATATGGGCGGGAGTGAGGAGAGTTGCCATGTGATACCAGCTGCAGCAGTCGGGCCTCACCGCGAACGTGATGCCTATCTTCAAAAAGGGAAGGAGGGATGCAACTCTAAACTATAGACCTGTTTCCTTGACCAGCATAGTTTGCAAAGTTATGGAGAAACTACTAAGGGAACATAACTCTCTTCACTTGGAATCCTTCAACTTTTTTTCAGTGAGACAACATGGCTTCAGAGGAGGTAGATCAACAGTAACAAACTTGTTAGAATTTTTTTATAAGGTAATCCGAATCTTACAGGAAAGAGAGGGCTGGGCAGATTGCATATTCCTAGACTTCCGGAAATCATTTGACACTGTCCTACATGGGAGACTTATCAAGAAGCTGCAAGCAATTGCTAGAATAGGTGGAAATGTCTTGAAATAGATAAAAACATATTTAGAAGGAGGGGAACAGAGGGTTAGAGTAAGATACTCAGTGTTTGAGTGGAGAAGAGTTAGTAGTGGAGTTCCACAGGGTTCAGTTTTAGGGCTAATTTTGTTCCTTGTATATGGAAATGGCCTACCAGACTCTGTAAATTCTTTCATGTATATGTTTGCAGATGATGCAAAGATTGTGAAGAAAGTAAGAAACGAGAACAATTTTAGAGAACTTCAGGAAGATCTAAATAGTCTGCATGAGTGGTCAGAAAAGTGGCCAAAGAAATTCAGTATTTCTAAATGTAATATAATCTTAATGGGTACAGTTGCGAGAAGGCCCAAGCTTGAATGCTCAATAGCAGGAGCAGGACTTCAAGAGACATTTTTTTCCTTGATGTTCTCCCTTGAGGGTGAGTGGACCTTCCCTTGTGGACCGCAGGTGGGGTAAGATTTTGTTGATTGTAGGTGGTATTCGCTCTTGAGGGCGAATGGGCTTTCCTATTTGGCACGGAGGTGGGGTGAAACCTGGTTATTGTTGGTGGTATTCACTCTTGAGGGCGATCGGACTTTCCTATTTTGGCCCGTAGGTAAGGTTGTGCAAAACGGTAAAGATAATGGAAAACATAAGTGTTCAGTTGAGGATTATTAGTTTACATCAAACAATTTTAATGAATTCCTGTTTTGGTGGTGAGAGAGAGTTATTACATGGTTATCTTGGTGGAGGGTATTGACTGATGATATTTAATAGACTGTTTATGTAGTTGTTTGTTGCTAGTCTGATTATGGAGCTAGCAACATTAAGGGCATTTGGATCTTTGCTGGATGTTGCAGGGGCACCAGTTTTCCGTCGAATTTCTGAAAAGGAATCACATTCGAGGATGTAGTGGCACAGTGGATGTGGTGAGGCTACCTGGCAAAAGGTGCATTCCCTGATGATATCATCCACTATTCGCCAGGTGCACTTGTACCCAAGTCTCAGACGGTACACATTGACCGCCGTGCTTTGTCGAAGGTTCTTAGGCAGGGTGATTCGCTGAAGATCAGTGGTGGCTTTGTACCACCAGGTGGAGGGGGAGCCAATGTCTGTGCACAGGTTGTGTTTAGTTATTAAGGCGTTAAAGTGTGACTTGGTGGCTTTGTTTTTTATCTGTTGAATCCCAGGATGCAGAGATATCTGGATTTCTGCTCTAAGAGTGGCTTGTTTGGCGGCTTGATCGGCTTCCTCATTTCCCTTGATGCCGACGTGGCTGGGAATCCAGGCAAGAGTGATGACTTTTCCAAGGCTGGTTGTCCTGTGGTAGTGGCTGAGGATGGTAGTGATGATACGTACATTGTCTCTGAGGAGTGGCTTCTTGATGGCCTGTGAGGCGCCTTTAGAGTCAAAGAGAATTAGGGCATGGTTAGCTCCTTGCTGGATGAAGAAGTCGAGGGCGTTGGCTATGGCAACAAGCTCAGCCTGGAGCAATGAGCAGGAATTTGACAGTCTCCAGGATAGGACGTGGTTTCCAGTGGTGAAGGCGGCGGCTGAGGCTACAGTTTTTTGATTTACTGAACCGTCAGTGTAGTAGACTTGAGAGTTCGGCCTGCTCTAGCTCTGAATTTTTTCCTTGTATATGTTTTTAAGGACAAGCGGGTTTACCAAGCTTTTGGGGTTGTCATGGAGCTCGATCTTTATGTCGAGTGGTTGGTCATTCCATGGGGTGGGCATTTGTATTCAGGAAGCGGAGTGTCATGTACCTTGGCTAGGATGCTCTCCCTGACTGGTAGTGCTTGCAGGTTAGCGCAGACCTTAGCTGCCCAGGTTCTAGGATGGTGGTCGGGGTGGCAATTGAGGGCTAGATGGAGATTTGTGCCAGCGAGGCGTTTATGTTGGGCAGTGGTGGTTTTGGCCACAAAGAGAGTCAGTCTTTGCTGAGCTCTGAGTTTGAGTGGCATGAGTCCTGATTCCATCTGGATGTTTTCTCTCTTGGTCCACATGGGGGCTCCTGTTTTGAATTACTTCTATCTTGTCCCACTGTTGATCTTTTAGTAGCCAGAGTGTGGGACAAGCATAGTCTATGAGGCTGCGTATGGCTTGTACATAGAAACTTCTGAAGACATTAAATGATGCACCATCGTAGAGGTCCGACATCCGATGAAGGACTGCTTGTCGCTGGCTGCACTTGTCGTGCAAGTGTTGAATTTCAGGTCCAAAGGTTAGTTTGCCATCCATGATTTCACCCAGGTATTGGTGCTTGGTAACCCAGTCCACAGGCTCATTACCTATGACCAGATTAGTGTCTGGTCTCCACTGGTGGATGGGAAGGGCCTTGGTTTTGTGGGCATTGATTTTAACTCCGAGGGAAATGTAGGCTTGGTGAATCTTGGTGAGGCAGCGCTGTGTCTTGTTAGAGCTTCTGTCACCTATTGTTACAAGGGCAAAGTCATCCGCATAATTGAAGAGTTTGGCTCCATGTGGTAGTGCGATGTCCATGAAATTTTCCATGAGACAATTAAAGAGGAAGGGGCTAAGGATTCCATCTTGGGGGGTCCTATTTTTGTGGTTTTTGTAGGTGGAGTAGTGCCCATCTACTTTGACTTGTGCAGTACGGTTTTGTAGACTCTGCTTGATCCATGAGAGAAGGTTACCTTTGATCTGCTTTGAAACGAGAGCTGATAGTATCGCTGGCACATTGGCTAGTTCAAAGGCCTTATCTAGGTCTAGAAAAATGATGTATCCACGGCAGTTGTTGATAAATGGTAGCATGGAGGCTATGCATTCTGAGGTGCCTAAGCCAGGCTGGTAGGCAAACATATTTTCTGGGAAGGGTGGGCATTTCCAGCGGACTCTGTTAAGTACCATCTTTTCTGCCGTCTTGCTCAGGCAGCTTAGGAGGGAGATGGGGCGAGGGTTGTCAGGGTCCTGTGGTTTTGGGATGGGCTGAATGTCTGCTCTGTTCCATGAGGCTGGTCTGATTCTTCGTGTGTATATTGAATTGATCAGAGAGAGCAGAGCAAGCTCCCCTTGGGGCCCCATATTTTGAATCATTGTGTATGTGATTCTATCAGCACCTGGGGCTGTGTTTTTAGAGCTTTTGCTTACTCTTAGTTGCTCAGTCAGAGAGAATGGGGCATCTGTTTCATCTTCAGTGTTGATGGCCTCTTCTATTTCTTCCCATCTTGCAGTGGTGAGGTCCTGAAGAGTTGTTCTGGTGGTGATGGGGAGCTGGTTGGAGCTTGTTCTATCTGCGAATTTGATGGAGAGTTCTTCTGCTGCCCTACTAGGATCCCTGTGGGGGATGATTTTAGGAGGTTTACCTTTAGCAAAGGAGTTAATGCTCCTCCACATCTGGCCCACAGAGGTGTGAGCATTTAGGGTGGAACACCACTCTAGCCATTTTTTTGCTCATAATGTTGCATGTCTCTTCATGGACATGTTCTTTGACTGCCTGGAGAGTGCGGTAGGAGTCTTCAGTGCGATGTTTCCTGTGCATTTTCCGGATGACGTTGAGACGGTGATTGAGTTCTTTAACTCTGTCACAGTAGTACCATCTGTCCCGATGAGTGGTGTGTTGTGGTTTACAGAGGGGGATGGAGGAGTTTGCTGCAGCTTGCAGGGCATTGACTAGCTCAGCCTCTGCTTGGTCGATGTCTTCGGATGGTGTGTAGGCTGAAAACCAATAGCTGAGGTGCTCCTGGAATCGGCCCCAGTCGGCCTTCTTGAAATTCCATCGAGGGGGAGGAGCAGGGATTTGGAAGATTTCAGGAATTGACAGGGTGAGATGGATCCTGTAGTGGTCGCTTGTGACCAGGGGATGAACTCTCCATGGGGCATCTTGCTTTAGGGAGTTGAAGACAAAGGTGAGGTCCAATATTCCACCTCTGTCATGAGTTGGCTCATGATTGTTGAGAAAGGAGACGTCTTCTTGGTCGTCCAGCAGGCTCATGATGTGTCTGCCTGCAGCACAGGGACGCTCATACCTGAATCTTGGATGGTGCATGAGAAATCTAGAAGTAAACATACTCGCAGACTTTTCTCCGGAAATGCATATAAATGGCATAGTAAGAGAACCATATGCTTTCTTACCAAATGCAATGGTAACCATCAACCACATGAACAAAGATATGATCAGAAATATTTATGTAACCTATGTGAGGCCAAAGCTTTATTATGCAGCCCTTTTTTGGAATTCATATTTGAAAATGCACATAGTTATGCTGGAAAAAGTTCAGAGACATACCACAAAACTGATGCCAGAAATACACTATCTCAGTTGTGAGAACAGGCTGAGGGAATTAGACTTAATATCACTCGATGCTAGAAATTTGAGGTGGGGTAAGGTGACGGTTTTTAAATTCCTTCATGGCTATGACAGAGTGGATGGGGATCGATATTTTGATATGGCCGGCACTAGTACTAGAAGTCATAGTTTTAAGCTTCGTAAGAAAACTTCCTTGCAGGATGTAAGAAAGTACTTTTTTAGTGTAAGAGTCATTGATGATTGGAATTGGATAAGCGAGGAGGCAGTTAATACTAACTCAATCCATAGTTTAAGGACAAGTATGATAATTATCACTAAGTACAAAAATGGAAGCCACCAGGCAACGGGGAGTTATGAGAATGAGGCTCTTTCTCGAAAGCACAATTAGGTTTTTTTTCAAGAGTGTGACACCGGGACAGGCAGAAACTGCCCTCATCAATAAAGGCCCGGGCACGAGAAAATACCAAGACAAAGGAAAAGAAAAAGGTTAAGGGCAAGGCAGAGATGATGTAATGTCACACAAAGGAAAACAACAGACAGAAAAAAATAGTCAAAGTACAGAGGACCCAGAGATATGGAGGTTTAGGCTCTGAGATGATGATAGATCTGCTTTTTGAAGGATGAAAGGTCATAAGAATTAGGAAAGACAAAAGGAGGAAGAGAGTTCCAGAGTCTGGAGGTAGATGGAAAGAAGCAGTCGCTGCACCGACCAATCCGCGAGCTACAAATCTCCACACAGTACCTGTGAGATGAGGCCGCTTGGCGAGTGTTATGCGGCCTCGGCAGTGGAGGAGAGATGCAACTCGCCAACTCATCAGAGCAGTGATGGAAGTAGTAGCGATAGAAAAGCAAAAGGGAAGATGCCTTACGGTCAAGAGAGAGAGAATCCAGGTTAGAAGTAAGAGAAGGATCATTAATGAGTCTGACTGCCTTAGATTTAAGCCTATCAAGAAGATTAGTAAAGGAAAAAGAACCCCAGATGTGTGAGCAGTATTCTAAGCAGGGGCGGATAAGACCTTTGTAAATTTTAAGTAACTACAAAGAGGAAAAGTAATGACGAAAACGAAACAAAACCCCCAATTTTCTTAATGAAGATTTAGAAAGTTGGATTATGTGATTCCTCCAAGACAAGTTAGAGGCTATATGGATTCCTAATATATTGATAGAGTTAAGAGGGTAAATTTCATTAGTTTCGAAGACAATAGGGTTATCAGGAGGTGAAGAAGATAAAGAGATAGCCAGAAAGTGTATCTTGGAGGCATTGAATTTAACTAAATTTTGAGTGCCCCAGTCAGATACTCTCTGCAAATCGGAGTTAAGAGTAGAAGAAAGAGTGATCTGAGATTGATTACGAGTAACAGATGAAAGTTGTGAAGAAAAGGCAGAGGAAAAGTGAAGGGTAGAATCATCAGCAAAGGCATGAAGAAGAGAGGAAGATGGGGATTGTAGAAGATCATTGATGAAGAGAAGGAAGAGAGTAGGTGAAAGAACAGAGCCCTGTGGAACACCACTGGTAACAGAGAAAGGGCTAGATGTTGTGCCAGCAATGACTACAGATATAGAACGGTCAGTAAGAAAACTGGAAATCAGAGAAAAGAAAGAAGGGGTAAAGCCATAGGCAGGGAGTTTGGCCAACAGAGCCTTGTGCCAGACTCTGTCAAAAGCCTTAGAGATATCGAGGGCGACGACAAAAGATTCCCCATAGTTCCTCAGAGAAGATGACCATACATGAGTAAGATAGGACAGGAGATCACCAGTGAATCTTGCCTAGCTGAAGCCGTACTGGTGATCAGAGATAAGTGAGTTAGATTCAAGGCGTTTCAAGAAGTGAGCATTGAGCTAAGTTTCGAAAACTTTAGCAATAGAGGAGGTTAGGGCAATAGGTCAGTAGTTTGAAGGTCTAGAGCTGTCACCCTTCTTAGGAACAGGTTGAACTAGAGCATGCTTCCAAGATGAAGGATAGATACTGGTTGACAGAATGAGGTGAAAAAGACGGCAGAGCACGGGAGCCAGTTCATCTGCAAACTCCTTAAGGAACCTTGCAGGGATACCATTGGGACCAGATGCCTTGTTTGTCTTTAGCGAGCGAAGTACCTTATGAACTTTGCGTGAAGAAAGGATAAGGGAAGGAATAGGGTTAGAGAGGGGAAAAGACTGAGGAACAGGTGCGCTGAAATCATTGATAGAAGAGTTAGCAGAAAAATGAGAGCCAGAGAGAGTGGCTTTGTCAGCGGGAGAGCAAGCTATAGAACCATCAGAACAAATGAGAGGGGGAAAGCTTGAGTTACAGAAGTTTTTGGAGAGGTTTTTGGCTAAGGACCAGAAGCATTTGTCAGTGGGAGAGGAGTTAAGGTCATCAACTTTTCTTCTTATAAAGGAAGCCTTAGACCTTTGAATCTGAGCAGTACAGCGATTCCTAGCTATAATAAGAGCAGAGCGAGTTAAATCGGAAGGAGAGGCTAGGTAAGATCGGTGAGCCTGATTCCTAGTCTGGATAGCCATGGAGCAGGCACGGTCAAACCAAGGTTTAGGGGGAAAGTTTTTGTAGAAGAGGGGCTGTACGCCTCCATTCCCGCTGTCATGATCTCGGCAACTTTTAGAGCTACCTGATCAGGATTGCGTGACCGAAAGCAGTAGTCATCCCATTGGAAGTCAAAGAGAAAGTTACGCAAATTTTCATGTTGGGTACGCTCGAAGTGCCAAAGGCGGCTCTGAGTAGGAGGGATTGGTGGTGGGGGAGGGAAAATGGAAGAGACTGAGATCATAGAGTGGTCAGATTTACCAAGAGGGGAAATCACAGAATAAGAGTAGTTTGAAGGGTTAAAAGTAAAAAATAGGTCAAGAGTATTTGCAGCATGTTCGTGGTGATCAGGAACACGAGTAGGATGTTTGATAATTTGCTCCAGATCGTGAGAAATAGAGAAAGCAAGGGCTTCGCTTCCTCCCACATCAGTAATTTCTTCATATCTCCATTTCAGGAATCTTAATGTGAAATTTATTGCTAATGATCTACTTTAGTACCATTATTATCATTGTTATTATCATTATTATTATTATTATTATTATTATTATTAGTAGTAGTAGTAGTAGTAGTAGTAGTAGTAGTAGTAGTAGTAGTAGTAGTAGTAGTAGTAGTATTATTATTATTATTATTATTATTATTATTATTATTATTATTGTTGTTGTTGTTGTTGTTGTTTTTGAATATATTTCAAGACAGTTTATCTCTACGTACATGTGTAAGTGTTGTTTGTATGACAGTTTCCGTTTTGATTTTAGTAGCTTATGTGTATATCTATATATTTTCGGACACAGAATGTGAGGGAAAAAATTACCTTATCCTAGTAGAACACTCGTAGGTAGAATACATGTTAGAGAATTTATCATTCTGTATGAGGAAGATTAAATCTAAGGTGAGGAAAGTTTGATTATTAATTCACATATCAGCAGTTTAAGAACCCCTTTATAATATTTGCATGTATGCTTGTGCAGGTGATATTAATTATAAGTTTATTGGTAGAGGACATAATTTCGAGATCTTTTGTAGGCCTTTACCGAAGTCGTGTCAGGATTTCCAAACTTAGGGGGTTATGGGATCGAAGGTTAATAACATGTAGAAAATCCTCCACGGCTTTTGGTCCTTTGAACCGGATAAGAATTGAGGTGGTAATGGTGAAGATAGTGTAAATAGTAGATAAAACTCCCGCCTTTTTTTAAGAAAGAATTTAGAGTGTAGAACTCTACGGTTAAAATCTTCCATATTTTAGCTGATAAATGCGTTACATATACTATACTTGCAAGAAGATTGCAAACATGACTTTGTAATTTATGTGGTTGTTGAAATAAATAACTGTGTATTTTTCCTGAGTGGATAAAGTGTTCGTCTCGATTATAAACAAAATATACTTTAGTATGTAAACGTCCGCTAAGTATAATAGAAAGTAGTACCCAATTGCAGTTGCGTGAACAGTGGTAATTAGTTGGAGATTTGTGTGTTTACATATTTCCCGTTTAACGATGCCTATAAAGTGGTAATAATTCGTTTGATTACTTAAATAAGCAGAAGGTAGTGACCCACCTGTTCATGAGTGCACAGTGTCGTTTACTTGAGGAACAGTGTGTTTTACATTACACTTTCCATTTACTGTTGTTAACTGAACATTATCGTGTTGTCGATGAGTAGTGTGTTTTACACTTGAGGATTGGCATCATAATTGATGAAACTGAATAACTGTATGTTATAATATTGATTTGTGGAAGATCGTCTTACGATAATCTTTACAGAGTGAATGTTATTGTATTGTGAAAACATAACGAAGATATTTTTTTTATGATATATTTAGATTAACTATTTGTTTGTTGTTCTCTTACTTCTGATTTGTTTTCTCAATATGTCGATTAAATCTGAGGCATTATAACGTCTTCCGGAGTTGGTTCAACGTGATTGTGTTCTGTGTACAGCAGAACTTGCTAAAGACGATGAGAAACTTGTTGTTGCTTATGTAGAAAGATGTCTTCAAATGCTGACAGAAAGACTTGGAAGATATTATAGGAAATGTGAAGAATATGTCGAGAATAAACCCCTTAAAAGGAATTCTGAAGAGGAAGATATAAAACATGACAATCTAGCTAAAACAGTATATAAGATTAGCATAGCTGTCCTAGAACGGATTCGTAAGTTAGGAACTATGCAGACTACTAGAGCTCCTAGTTTTGAAAGCTCAAATCTCCCCAGTGAACAACCCAAACCTAGATTTCCTGAAGTAAAAATACCACAGTTCTCTGGAAACTATGATGAATAGAACGAGTTTTGGGATACGTTTGATAATCTAGTACACAGTACTTCTATGCCAACTATGACAATGTTTACCATCTAGAGCAGCATTTCTCAACCGGTGCACCCTAAAAGGTAGCCAGGTGCGTCCCAAGTAAATGAAAGAGTAATTTATAATTTTTTTTTTAAATCTGTATTAAAAAAAAAAAAAAAGAAAACCTACGGATGGGCAAGTGGCTCCCATGTCTGAGCCAAGTCTTTGTCATATGATATTTTGAACTGGATGATCATTTCCTTAATCTTTATAAAAAGGAATCGATACTTCTTTCCCTTTTTCCTTCCTCAAGGGATTTAACTCAGTCATTATCTCTCTCTCTCTCTCTCTCTCTCTCTCTCTCTCTCTCTCTCTCTCTCTCTCTCTCTCTCTCTCTCTCTCTCTCTCTCTCTCTCGTGAATGGTTGATGTAAAATCTTAGAAAAACCCGTCCTTAAGCATGTGGGAAGCAGCTATAATGACATTTGATTACAGGAATCAGCGCTTATCCTTTTACTTAAGTACCGCGAGGGACATCTTAAAAATCAAACATAAAGAGATGCCCATTCATCAGTTTTGGATTTCCATCAAAGAAGAATATCCTTCCATAGCTTGTAAAGCACTAAATACTTTTTTGCAGTTCTCCACATCATACCTCTGTGAATTAGGATTTTCTGCATTTACCAATATTAGATGTAAAAATAGATAAAATATTAGATGTATTGATAAGGAAATGAGAGTATGATTATCACATATAAGGCCTAATATTAAAAAAAATTGCCAAAGCATATCAAGCACAGGTCTCACACAAACATACTTGTTATAATATACTGTATTGTCTTAGATATGCATGCTTATTTCTAGAGCCTTTTCTTATACTTTTCCTATTTTACAGTTTTATGGATAATTTTATCTTACTGATATGTTAAGTTCGCCTCAGAGTTTTAATTACTCTGCAAGTGCGCCCTGATTTAAAAACGGTTGAGAAACACTGATCTAGAGACATTCCCTTACAGGAGATGCCAATGACACTATAACTGGAATTCCAGTTGCTAGTATTTATTTATTTTATTTTATTAATTTATTGTGCCAAGGCGTCAGACATTACATGAGTTCATACAAATAATGCTTCAAATGGATACAAAACCAAGAGTTGAACATGGTTTACAGGGAGGTGTACATATTGATAAAACATTGCTGCATACTAACACACAACTCACAGTATGGCAGCACAGAGTACATTATATGCAAAAGTAAAGCTCAGAGAAACGCAGAATGCACAAACAGAATTATACAGCAACATACAGAAAATATATGTATAATTCAATATAATTAATGGCCACCAAAGTGAGGATAACGAGCAAGAATAACATCAAGGTTGTCATCATTAAGTAAAAATGAGCAGATCTGTATTAAGTTCTGACCTCGTGGTAAAACATCTCTCACTGTGGGGCACTGAAGACAATAGTGGTCAAGAGTGTTAGCATTAGGATGGTCGCATAGTTTACAGGAGGTGTACTGTGGCATATCTAGAGTCTGGGAGACCTGCCATAAAGGCCGATACCCCATTCTGAGCCGAGCACTAACTACATTGTTTTTCCGCACCATTAACCCGCGTCTGCGATACTTGTAGCGACTGTGAAGAAAGTGATCATGGTGCTGTATGGACACACTGTTGGCCCTCTCCGTGTCCCTGCGCTGGACCGTCATGGCAAACCCAGCTGAGTAGATGATGTTACGTAGGCATCGGAGGGAGGGCTCAGCGTCCACAGCATGCCCATCCAGCATACAGGCCGCTTTGGCAAGACGATCCGCTGTGTCGTTGCCAGTCAGCCCAATGTGGGATGGAGTCCAAACAAATGACACAACAAGAGAAGCATCCCGAGCGGCCGCGAGGCGACATAGTATATCTCCCACAGCACGACCACAGATAGGTCTTGGTGAGGATAGGGCTTGTAGGGCCGATTGAGAGTCACAAATTATTACCCCATTCACTCGTTGTCGAACAAGGAGAGTCACGGCATCCAAGATGGCATTCAGTTCACAGTAGGTGGAGCTCGACGAGGTGGGTAGTCTACGGCCAATCCATGAATCAGCCGGCACAGGCGGCTCCATGGTGGGGGAAAACACAGCACATGCCGCCCTCCCATCTGCTTGCACAGAACCATCAACATAGACGTGGTGCGCTGCAGGGACAGACGTGGATACATCAGCGATAGTCTCCAGAGCTAACTGTCTCTGCAAGGGGGGATAGACATCCTTCGAGGTCGGTGTATATGTGACAGCGGGGAGGGGGACACGCCAGGGTGGTAAATCTGGGACAGCCGCCTGCACTGGCAGGTCGATGTCAAGGCCACGGAGAATGTCACTCACCACCCTGATAAGGTTATGACCTCCTGCTCGAAGTGGGAGCCTGGGTGCGTCTGGATCCAGGGATGTCCTCATGACAGCAGAGAAGTACGGAGCAAGAAAGGGGTAGTGAAGACACTTAACAGTAAAATAGGACACATTGGCATAAATCCTCTCCACAAGAGGGGGCAAGTTGAGCTCCAACTGCATACTCACAATACGGGTAGAGAGAGAACATCCCAAGATAAATCTCATGACTCGATTCTGGAACTTTTCAAGTGGCTCGAGAGCTGGTCTAGGAAGTTGACACAAGGCAGGAGACAGATAGTCAACCACTGACCGAAGTAGTAGGATGTAGAGGGTCCTCGCCACTGGGATGGAGACTCCTGCAGCATTGTTGGCAAGCCACTTGACAGGTGCAAAGCGGGGCTCCAGACGGTCAAGAAGGCTCTTCACAAAGGGATGAATTCGTTGACGTGCAGGTATAGATGGGGTGATCCGGACTGGTGCACCTAAATACGTGTACTGTGTGCAGTGAGGGATGACATTACCACCCATGGCGAATGCGGGCAGTGCTCTGCAGTTGCGTGAAGTAAAAATTCTGCATTTTTCTGGGGAGATAATAAGGCCACAGGAGGTAGCAGACACGTAAAAATCATGGAGCATGTGCTGAAGGTCGTGAGTTGAGGTCGTGTGGATGCATATGTCGTCCGCATAGCAGGTAACTGTAGTACCGGGGATGACAGGAAGGATTGAGAGTAGACGATGCATAAGGATATTGAATAGAAAAGGACTTAGCACACCCCCCTGAGGAGTACCCAGTTCAAACCGTTCATAGGAGCTATACGACCCTTTAACTTGATGTTCTGTTGCAGAGATATCCCCATATCCATTTCAGTATGTTCCCCCGAACTCCAAAGTCCACCAGCTGGTCAAGAATAATTTCCTTGTTGGCTATATCGAAGGCAGATTTGAGGTCCAGGAAGGCGACTACACTGGTGGGAGAAAGACGGGTGTAGAGTTCAGCGAGGCAGTGATGTGTGCTCCGTTGTGGGAGGAAACCATAAAGACTGGGGGAGAGTTTATCCTGTAGGCGGTGCATGAGCCGGGCAAGAAGGATGCGTTCAAACACTTTGCTGAAGCAGGAGTTGAGGGAGATAGGCCCAGTTGCTAGTGAGAGTTATGACGAATGCATTCAACAGCTGCACGTTGTTTATGCCAGCATGGAAAGGATTGTATGAAATTTGATGAGGATATTTTTATAAATTACCAACACTCTCTTTTAATTATTCAGCACTTTTCAAATTCAAGCAGGATGTAGAAGTCATTACTCAAAGTCTAAAAAATTACAGAGACATGAAGAACCCTAATTGGGTGTTTTCAGAAATCACGATAATGAAATTACCAAAAGATGTAGAGAACTGGATTAGCATGAAAACTGACATCATGAAGGAATTGGGAAAATGTGTATATCATATAGAAGGCAACAACACTAACAATAACACACAAAAAATGGAGAGACACAAAGCTCCAAGAGAGATGAGACCCAGTCCAATGAAAAGAGTATAGGTATGTATGGTGTTGTTGCAAAAGGAGTAGATAATAAATTAGAATGTGTAATCTGTGGCTGGCAAGGTCATGAGTCTGAGCAGTGTAATAAGGTAATTAGTATAAATGAACACAGAGGCAAATTGAGAGTCAGTAACAAATGTTTGAGATGTACTCAGTCAGGGCAGTATGCAAATGAATGTTACACTCAGTTAAACTGTAAGAAGTGTACAAAAGCTGGTTATCATTCAGTCTTGTGTTACAATCAAGAATCAAAGTCTCCTAAAAGATTTGAAGAGCCTACATTTCTAAGTGAACAGTCAGGAAATAGTTCAATATTAACAGATGAGTCTAGTGATGAGCAAGAACATTCTGACTTAGAAAAGGACAAGAAACATGTTGGTGTGATGACTATAAACACAGTACAAAGGCAAATGATGAAGCCAAGTTTACAATCATGTGCTTTGCCTACTGCCAGTGAAAAAATAAGCAGTTCAAAGGGATGCTTTTGGGTAAGCATTAGGTAATTCTTTGATACAGGTTCCCAGTGTCCCTTTATAACCAGGGAATTTGCTGAAAGGCTTAAATTAATCCTATTATATATATATATATATATATATATATATATATATATATATATATATATATATATATATATATATATATATATATATATATATATATATATATATATATGACAAAGAAGAGTCAGAGTAAAATTACTCGTAGTTGATGATATGCGAATTAGCATCCAAACTCTAGGAATAGCAAAGGCTGCAAATGTGTTAAAGTCACACAAGTTGGTTGATGAAGATATTGATAGTGATGTACTTGAGAACATTGACATTGTTATTGGTGTCTTACATTTTAGTCAGTTTTTTAGTTGTATTAACAAAATGGATGTCTATAATTTGATGGCAACACGGAGTGGTGTCATGTTGTATGTCCATATTCACTGTGATATTCAGCATGAACACAGTAATGTGCAAAACCAAATTGCTATGTGAATAGGAACACAATTATTGCCAACTTTTACTCAAGAGTTGACTGGAGAGGCCATAGAACCTGTTAATAAGCTGTAGATTGAAGAGGCCATAGACCCTGTTAATAAGTTGTGGGAGCTAGAGAGTACTGGAATAAATAAGCAAGAAATGAGTTATGAAGATAAAACTTCACTTGGAAATTTTACAGATTTTACTCCCTGGAAGCCTATCCACCCTCCTCTCCCACACAATTTTCAGAGAGCCTTTGGACAAATGAAGTCTCTAGTAGAACAGTTGAAGAAAGTATTGAAAAATTTCTATGTAGATAATTTGTTGGATACTTATAACAGTGAAGAGAAACAGCTTGATATATTCAATACTGCAGCTGTAGAGTTGGCAAATGCCGAAATATCACTGCTAGCATGGAATTCTAGCAACACAAAGCTTCAAAAAGTACTGGATCAGTGTTTTATGAAAAACCTATATCTATTGAAGTATCACTCTTAAGTTTAATCTAAATTATTAATACAGATAAGTTGTCTTTGAAAAGTCTGAACTAAGGCTAGACAAGAAATGTTGACCAAACAGAAACTTCTGTCACAGGTGAGTAGAGTTTTTTATCCCCTTAGATCTAATTTCACCCTTGCTAAGAAGAGGATTAATTCTTATTAAGAGTCTGGTCTGAAAAGCTCTCATGGGAAGATCTGTTATCAGAAATATACAACAGGCAATCATCAGATCATGAAAGATTTGAACGTCAAGCTGCCCAAAGGGTTGAAGAATTGCTGGCACCCTTAATCCTCGATGAAAATTTGTAGCACTGAAGGGGAGGCCCTCCCCCTTTTTCTTTACTGGAGGGGCTCAGGGTGTCTTGAATATATTTCAAAACACCCTGAACATCTGTCCTTGTGCCATGAGTTCTTGTTATCTTCTCACCCACATGCCGAAGTTCTCTACATTGGAAATTTCAATGTTCACCACAGTGAGTGGCTTATTTCTTCTCACACTGATGTGCGAGGAAGTGAGACCCTTGCTTTCTCTGTTACTCACGATCTGGAGCAAATTGTCAAACAAAGTACTAGTGTTCCTGATCATCATGAACGTGCAGCAAACACTCTTGACCTATTTCTTACTTCTAACCCTTCAAACTACTCTTATTCTGTGCTTTCCCCTCTTGGCAAATCTGACCACTCTATGATCTCAATCTCTAACATTTTTGCTCCCCCTCCACCAATCCCTCCTACTCAGCGCTGCCTTTGGCACTTTGAGCATACCCAACATGAAAATTTGCGTAACTTCCTCTTTGACTTCCCATGGGATGGCTGCTGCTTTTGGTCCTGCAACCCTGATCAGGTAGCTATAAAAGATGCCGATATCATGCCCTACAAAAACTTTCTCTCCCCCTAAACCTTGGCTTGACCGTGCCTACTCCATATCTATTCAGGCCAGGAATCGGGCACACCGATCTTACCAAGCCTCTCTTTCCGATTTAACTTGTTCTGCTTTAATTTTGCTAGGAATTGCTGTACTGCTCAGATTCGAAGGTCTAAGGCTTCCTTTACAAGAAGGAAAGTTGATAACCTTAACTCTTCTCTCTCTGACAAATGCTTCTGGTCCCCAGCCAAAAACCTCTCCAATACTATCTGTAACTCAGGCTTTCCCCTTCTCATTCATTCTGATGGATCTATAGCTTGTTCTCCCACTGACGAAGCCACTTTCTTTGGGTCTCATTTTTCTGCCAATTCTTCTATAAACCATTCCAGCGCACTACCTCCTCAATTTTTACCCTTCTCTAACCCTATGCCCTCCCTTATCCTTTCTGCATGCAAAGTTCATAAGGTTCTTTGCTTGCTAAAGATGAACAAGGCATCTGGTCCCAATGGTATCCCTGCAAGGTTCCTTAAGGAGTTTGCAGATGAAGTGGCTCCCGTGCTTTGCCGTCTTTTTCACCTCATTCTGTCAACCAATATCTATCCTTCATCTTGGAAGCATGCTTTAGTTCAACCTGTTCCTAAGAAGGGTGACCACTCTATTCCTTCAAACTATCGACCTATTGCCCTTACTTCCTCTATTGCTAAATTTTTCGAAACATTGCTCAATGCTCACTTCTTGAAACTCCTTGAATCTAACTCACTTATCTCCGATCACCAGTACGGCTTCCGCAAGGCAAGATCCACTGGTGTTCTCATGTCCTATCTTACTCATGTATGGTCATCTTCTCTGAGGAACTATGGGGAATCCTTTGTCATCACCCTTGATATCTCTAAGGCTTTTGACAGAGTCTGGTACAAGGCTCTGTTGGTCAAACTTCCTGCCTATGGCTTTATCCCTTCTTTCTGTTCTATGATTTCCAGTTTATTTTCTGACCGTTTTATATCTGTAGTCATTGATGGTGCAACATCTAGCCCTTTCTCTGTTACCAGTGGTGTTCCACAGGGCTCTGTTCTTTCACCTACTCTGTTCTTTCTCTTCATCAATGATCTTCTACAATCTCCATCTTCCTCTCTTCTTCATGCCTTTGCTGATGATTCTACTCTTCATTTTTCCCCTGCCTTTCCTTCACAACCTTCATCTGCTACTCATAATCAGTCTCGTATCACTGTATCTTTTACTCTCAACTCCGATTAACAGAGGGTATCTGTGTGGGCCACTCTAAATTTAGTTAAATTCAATGCCCCCAAGACATAGTTTCTGGCTATCTCTTTATCTACTTCTCCTCCTGGTAACCCAATTGTCTTCGAAACTAACGAAATTTACCCTCTTAATTCTATCAACATATTAGGAATCCATATAGCCTCTAATTTGTCTTGGAGGAATCACATAATTCAAATTTTTAAATCTTCATTCAAAAATATTGGGGATATTGTTTTGTTTCCGTCATTACTTTTCCACTTTACAGTTACTTAAAATTTATAATGGTCTTATCGTCCATGCTTAGAATACTGCTCACACATCTGGGGTGCTTCTTCTTATATTTATCTCCTTGCTAGGATTGAATCTAAGGCAGTCAGACTCATTAATGATCCTTCTCTTACTTCTAATCTGGACTCTCTCTCTCTTCGCCTTAAGGTATTTCCCTTTTCTCTTTTCTATCGCTACTATATCCATCACTGCTCTGATGAGTTGGCGAGTTGCATCCCTTTCCCACTGCCGAGGCCGCATAACAGTCACCAAGCGGCTTCATCTCACAAGTACTGTGTGGAGATTTGTAGCTCGCGGATTCGTCGGTGCAGCGACTGCTCCTTCTCATCTACCTCCAGACTCTGGAACTCTCTTCCTCCTTCCGTCTTTCCTAATTCTCATGACCTATCATCCTTCGAAACGCAGATCTATCGTCATCTCAGGGCCTAGTCCTCCATATCTCTAGGTCCTCTGTACATGAACTGTTTTTTCTTTCTGTCGTTTTTCTTTTTGTGATATTACCTCATCTCTGCTTTGTCCTTAACTTTTTCTTTTCCTTTGTCTTGGTGTTTTCTCATGCCCGGGCCTTTATTACTTAGGGCAATTTCTGCCTGTTCTGGTGTCACACTCGGTAGTCGCCATGGCTCAGTCGGTAGCGTCTCCGACTCTGAGGCGTCAGGTCGAGAGTTCGCGCCCCGTCACGGTCTGAGGTTAGCAAAGGCATGCACTTAGCGTAAGGATTACATCTGCCAAAACAAGTCCTTCGCAAGAAGGCAACCGTCCTAGCCCTTGGTTGATAAGGGAGTCCGTGACGTAAAACCGGAACATGTCTGGTGTCACACTCATAAAAAAAAAAAAAATTATATCTACGTACATATATAAGTGTTGTTTGTATGACAGTTTCGTTTTTATTGTAGCTTATGCGTATGTATGTATATTTACGGACAAAGTATGTATACCTATTTGTTTATATCAAATTTACACTTATATTCATATGTATAATGTGTAGTTCATTATTTAGGCTAGCTGCAGAAGAGAGAGAGAAATCTGAGGCACCGAAGGTTTGAGCCATTATTATTGTTTTTTTGTTTTCTCCAGGACTGGCCAAAATAAAAAAAAATAAATAAATCTACCCTCATCAGGCCTGGGCATGAAGAAAACATAGAGAGAAACTGCGATGGGGAGTATTTTGAATTGTCAGATGTGAAGGAATAATAAGACACGTGTAATGAATATCCAAGAATATTCGGTGTCGATGTAGGCATAGAAAGAGAACCATGACTGAAGGAAAACTTAACTACGAACTGTCCTGAACAGTCTTATTCAAGTCCACAAGACCCTTCAGCTGTAGTATCGCAACGGGGTGATATGCCACCTGTCATCGACTTGGTATAGCACTTATTCCCTCGCCTGTGTGAACAATGAGCCATTATATGTGTTTCCAACAGCTTTTCCCACCTAACGAGAAGAAACCCTATATCACCCCTAGTACTAGAGATCTCTACAGATGAGGGGAGTTTTGTGAGACTTTCTTACGAAAAGTTAGTTGTTCCCGTGAGATGCTGTAAGACACTCATGTTTGTGACGTGATTTTAACGCGTGAAATATGTGATAGTTGAGAGTTAAAAAATGCAATTACTACCGTGATCCCTGACGGAGCACATAAAGGTTAAAAGTAATTAGAGAGTTGTTCTCATGAGACGCAATGAGACTCATGTTTGTGACGTGATTTTAATGCGTGAAATCTGTCGTAGTTGAGATGTAGAAAATATAATTGCTACCGTGATTCCTGACGGTGCATATAAAGGTTAAATAACAAGTAATTGGAGAGTTGTTCTCGTGAGATACTATGTGGCACTCATGTTAAAGAACGTTTGTCGAATAACGTGGACTAAGAAGACATTCGAGCTTGATTATGAGACATCTGGGGTTCAAAAGAGGTGAGTACAGAATTTACTTACTTCTAAAAATGTTTATAACTAAGTGTGAGGGACAGAATGAGCTCATGATAGTGGAATACTCGTAGGTAGAAGAATATATGTTGGAAAATTTATTATTCTGTATGAGGAAGTTTTAATCTAAGGTGAAGAGAGTTTATATTTTAATTCACATGTCAACAGTTTAAAAAAAAAAAAACTTATAATATTTGCATGCGTGCTTATAGAGGTGATATTGATTATTAGTTTATTGGTAGAGGACAAAATTTTGAGATCGTTTGTAGGCCTCTACCGAAGCCGTGTCAGGATTTCCAAACTTAGGGGATTATGAGATCTAAGGCTAAAAACATATAGGAAATCCTCAGGTGCTTATCCACTTACAAGGAAAAAATATCTACTAGGTTAGGTTAGGTTAGGAAGTAGATTCATGACACATAGATAACAATCGGGTGGCACCAATCCTCATCAATTATTATTATGAGTTTATCAAGAATATGTTCACACTTTATTCAGTTACCTGCTTATTTGTTGTCTTCATATAAGTGTTCGTACAATTGCAAATTTTATTAAAGTTTTATCCTCTAAGTATGCCATTTTTCACCTGTGAGTTTATGCCATACTGATTCATTATTATTTACTTTCATTGATTATTATTATTATTATTATCATCATTTGTTACAATATTTGATATAATTGTTGTAAAGAACGATGCTATATTTTGTTAATGAACGCATCCATGTTTTGTTTATATAGAAAGTAATAAATATGCCCACTAGGTGGCCAGACAAGAACTGTTCAAGATGCCCTTTCAGTCTCCTCAATTATTGTGCTTCATTCATCTGTAAATATCTCCAAATTTAAGGAGCATCAAACATGGTGGCAGCACTCAATAGACTAAGTATGGTTTGCTGTTCATTTTGAATATAAGGCATTGTGTATTATCCAGGAATTTTCTGTGTGATTAAGTAAATAAGGCTACCGACCGGCATGGCGCCAGCTAATCTAGCCCCTCCAGATAAATTCGCATTGAAGAGCGAAAGTGAGCAAGATAGGTGATTATTTTGTCAAAAGTTCGAGCTGTATCTAATGGCAGCAGGTTAAATGATAAGCCAGGTGAAGTGAAGGTAGCATTACTTTTGACCCATGGGGGTGATGAACTGCTTCGAGTGTATAATGCTATAGAGCTTGGTCCCGTTATTGTAGGGGAGAGTGGATCTCGTGATGACCCTAGCAAGGACTTAAACGTGGTATTGCAGAAGCTAGATGAGCATTTTGCCCCTAGGAAGCTGATAATAGTATCAAGATATAGGTTTAGATGCTGTACTCAGAAAGCTGATGAGAACCTGGATGAATTTTTACTAGAATAAAAACTCTGGTTAAGGATTGTGATTTTGCAGCAGAAAAAGATGAGGCAATTTGTGATCAAATAGTTTTTGGCAGTAAAGAAGATAAACTCAGAGAGAAATTTCTGAGAGAAGCATGTATTTCATTGATAGATACGCTCAAAATTTGTGAGGCACATCAAGCATCGCAGAGACAAATGCAAATGATAAAAAGTTAAAATACAGCAATGCCGGTCATAAATAAAGTTAAATCGACAAAAAACTTTAAGCAGAGTAGGCCTAGTCGAAATTCAGCAGACCGAAAGAGTGAGAACCCAAGTTTTGTGAACAAGAACCAGCATAGGCCTAAGTCAACCCAAAGTTTGTCGACAAAGGATCCGGCACTATGAAAATGTAAGTTCTGCGGAACAAGACACGTGTGGAGTAAGAAGAAATGTCCAGCCTATTGAGAGAGATGCAACTACTGCAACAGGCTGAATCACTTCGAATCTCAATGTTTGTAGAAAAATGGACATGCACAAGCGTCTAAGATGGGTGTGACTGCAGTGGACGGCAACGATTCCAGTTCAGATACTTCAGCCGAGTATATCCTAGGTGTCAAGTTGCAGACGAGACGTGGAGAGCCAGAAAAAACGACGGTGAACGAAGGTGATAATCCCTGAACACAGCAAGTGAGTAAAGTGAATTAAGTGTCAGAGAAATCCAAATATCTATATACCGATCTGAAAGTTGGTGAAAATAGTGTCAAATTTCAAATCGATAGTGGAGCAGGTGTAAATGTGTTACCTCGAAATATGGTTCCCAATAATGTAAAAATTTAATCTAGTGAAGGGTTACAACTAGAAATGTGCAATAATTCCGCAGCCAAACCAGTTGGAAAATATAGCATCGTTCTTTACAACAATTATATCAAATATTGTAACATTATTATTATTATTATTATTATTATTATTATTATTATTATTATTATTATTATTATTATTATTATTATTATTATTATTATTATTATTATTATTATTATTATTATTATTATTGGTTGTTGTTGTTGTTGTTGTATGAACTTTATTCAATTATCTGATTATTCTCTGCTTATTGGCAAATGTATACACATCTATCAATTCAAGGTAATTTTAATTCTCTAGGAAAGCTATTTTTCTGTTCACAATAAGTGTACGTATCACTTTGTTTTTTATTTGCTCAGTTATGTGTCTAGTTATAAGTGTATTCTTAGTTTTGTAACAAAATACCCATTGTATAATGGAAATAAATGTTTGTTTGCATTGTTTGTTTTTGATCTTATATAGTACATTACTTTAAAAAAAAATTAAATGAACTTAAATATTTACTTTGGCTATGTCCATGTGGAAAACTTGTAAAAAATTTCCTTTATTTTAATGGTGAAAGTGATCCTTGCAAAAGTATATTTATTGATATTATATAATTTTATAAATATTGTACATAGGCAGTTAGGTTAAAATTTGGTGTTCAGGATAGGACTACTTTACCACATACTCTAGAAAGGAACTGGTGGTCTGTCTACCAGTAGCCTTAGAGCTTTTAATTATCCTTTTAGGAGGCTGGTGGATGTGGTTGATGGATACTCGAGGCGTGACAATCAATTTATTAAGCAACAGGTGAGATGTAACTTACTAAAAGCTGAGCAGAAAGCATGATACAAGACAGTGAGGACAAGGTATTGTACGGGAAATATATAGCAACCCTTCATCTCTCCCTCCCCCAAGATTATACATATGCAAATATAGAATGATCTGAATATACAGAAGAACTTATAGTAATAATAATAATAAAAAAAAGTATAGCAGAGAGTAGAAGTAAGCACTGAAAAAAGGAAATAAAATGATACTGTCAATAATAATTACTGAAATAAAGATAACACAACATGATTCACATAATCACTAAACCAGTGCGTGGTTTTCCATGGCTGTTGGAGTCTGGTACCCTGTTGCTAGGGGGTGTGAGATGAATGGGCATGCAAGAGTGATCAAGCAACAGCTTGCTTATTTTTGCTCACACGGAATGACTGGGGTGTCGTTCTGACCTGTTGCAAATATTTGCGATTACTTAAGGATACCCTGCCACATCCGTCTAGCCTGATGGTATTTTGTCAATGTGGGCATGCCGCTATAAGACCCCCATTCTGTCCCACAGCTTCGAGGAGGGATCATATATCCTGACATGAGAGCCCATGGGCAGATAACTTGTCCAGGAGGGAATGTAGGCATGTCAAAAGCGAGGACCAATTGAAGTTCAGGTTGAAGGAGGATGTTGTGCCAATACCTTCCAGCTTCATAGTTTTGCCTTGCCATCGGTATGCTGTTTCTGAGCAGTTTTCCTGTTGCCAATTAAGCGGAGGACTTGGATATGCCCTGCAGGGGTGTGCTTAGGTACCGAAGTAGAGCGCCTTGTCTGTGTCCAAGCTGCCATTAGCACCCATTTTCAAGTGGAGAATCCTTGCAGCCAACTTGACAGAGACCTTGACTCTGCCATTGGACTGGGGGTAGTGTGAGGAGGATAAGCAGACTGAAACCCCCCATCTTTTGAGGAAAGCTATTTCCCCACTCCCCAGCTTAGTTCCTCTGCCTCCCCACTGGGTGATGTATTCTTGTAGCCTGAGGATAATTTTACTGGAGGAGGTACAAATGGGGAAGAGTGTGATCTCCAGCCAACCCCTGAGTCTATCTGTATACACCAGATACAAGTATCCCTCAAGATGGAAGAGATCTACTACTGTCTGTTGCAAGGATTATTCGTGTGGAGAGGCCACAATTAAAGCCTTGAGTGGAGAGAAAGGTGTGTTGATGGCACAGGAGACACAGGTAGACCTGTAATGCTGAAGATACCCCTCCATGCTGGACCAATATATGGTCTGCCTGGCTCGCCTGAGCATTGAGTCTAGTCCTTGGTGACCTGCCTGTCAGCTAGGATCAGTCTTGTGGCAGAAGGATTCTGGGATGGCCAGTCATACACAGCCTTGCTCATGCGTGTACATGACCAGGTCCTGAACCACGGCTAGTCTGTCTCTCACGCTGTAGAAAGATGGGAGACACACTAATTTCTGCTTCTTTTGGGGAAACCAGTTGCCTGCTGTATACTCAGGCTACAAGGAGTCAATAGATGGGGGTCCTCCACAGCTGCACTGGAGTGTATCCTCAATCATGATGATGCCATCTTCCTGACCTAGAGCTGCCACAGTAGCCACTGTTATGGCTGCTACTAGGCAGTCTTTTTGGTCATTGTCCTGTAAATTCAGGGGTGCCATTAAGGCAGGATACTGGGAAAGAAAGTCTGTGGGAGAATTTCTCTTGCAGGGTAGGTACTTCACAGTAAACTTATACTGAGGAGCCTTCTCCTTGAAGAGGAATAACCTTCGGCTGACAACATCTGTAAGTGCTTGGTCCCACAGAAGCTTCACTAAGGGGTAACGGTCAATGACCAGTGTGAGCACTAAACAACCCAAAAGCAATAATTTTGTTTTGCACACAGAGCCAGGCACCACCCTCCTTTGCAGCAGAAGTGTGTATCAGTGGAGGTACACCTGCAGTATTGCTGTAGAATGATGAAACCGATGCCTTCTTTGCTCCAGTTAGTGTTTGCCATGGTGGGGCAGGTCTTTTTGTAGTAGACAAGTCCATCCTTTGCCAGCTGGCAGATAGTGTCCCACACCAGGTGGAATTTCTGCTGGAGCTGGTCATCCCAGTACACCTGCTTGCTCGTCAGTTTCTTCAGGAGTTCCTTAAAAGGTTTCATAGTAGGTTCCATAGCCAGGAAGATTGACAGCTCATTCACAAAGCCATGCCACATCCTAATGTCCATGATGGTTGGGTGGGCATGCATGGTGAATTCTCTTATGGTAGAGAGGTGCTCATCAGTGGGCTCATAGGATTCCCATTCAAGGTGGAGGCCAACAAACTCCACTTCTCATTTCCAGAACGGGAATTTTTCTGGCTTGAGGGAGATTCCATTCTCTGCAAAACTGACCAGGAAGTTGTAAGTGTGCCAGAAAGCCTAGTCTACGCTGTTGCTATATATTAGAGTGTCATTCATGCACTTTTATTTGTGGGGGACATCCTGTATGGCATCGTCAAACCATTGGGTATAGGCATCTGAAGCAGAGCAGTGGCCCATGGGGGTGTGCAGTACTGATATCTCTCCCAGGGGATGATGAAAGTCGTCAATTTCCTGCTCTACTGGTCCAGTTCCACCTGATTGAAGCCTCGGAAGGCATCTGCTACTGCCTTGAAGGAGTTACTCAGTACACCAGATACCATGTCAAAGAGTGAAGGGGTGTGATAAGTCTCCTTCAGTCACGAGGTATTAAGTCTTTTGTAATCCATGGTGTGACTAGGGTGGTCGTCTTTTTTAGCCATTACCACCATCCTGGAGCACCATTCGGTGGCTTCCCCAGGGGGGAAAGGCTGGATGATGCCTCATCATATGACATAATCAAGTTGTGTTTTCACCTCCACCTCCCAGTGTTTGGGGACAGCAGTGGAGGTATGGCAAGCATAAGGGTGATACCCAGGGGGCCAAGTATATGTGGTGTGGAGGTTTGGACATTACTGGAAGTACTGACCTCGTAGTGTTGAAGGTGAACGATGAGAAATGTTGGAGCAGCCACTTTTTAAGTCCTTCAACATTCTCCTCCAGGAGCAGGAAGAGTATGGCTATAGGGTGTGGTGGGCAGGTAGCATTCACTACTTTGAGGGGGCCACAATAGATATATGGTGTGGGAGAGAGTTGGGGACCAGTTTCAGGCTCTTACAAGCAGTCAGTGATAAGTATAAGTACAGAGCAGATACCAAAATTAAATCTTCTGTACTGACAATGCACTATAATAGTTAATACGATATTCTGCAGCTCCCATACATCACAAGTGACATCCCGCCAATCCTTCAGACCTTTGGACATGAAAGCTAGGTAGGAGAAATTTGCAACATACAGAGAAGAAACATACCTGCCACAAATACATGAGCACCCGTGTCAGCTACAGCCATGGTGTGGAGGGTCACCCTCAAACTTTATGAGGAAATAAACGCAGCCAAGGGGGGTTGAAGGGACGTCGTAGATGCCACCACCATGGCACTAGATATTTCTGCAGAGGAAGTCTTCTTTCTACTACTGCAGCACTTCCTGAAGTGCCTCACCTTTTGGCACTTATGGCAGGTAACACCCCTAAAAGGACAGGAGCTCTTATCCATGTGTGAGTTCTCACAATTTACAGGGTTTTGGTGGGGGTGACTGGGGGGGTCGTAATTACCTAATTGTATTTACCTAATCGTGCTTACGGGAAAGAGCCCTAAGTTTGTAACTCCCCGTCTTCTGATCAGTTCCATTTTGCACTTAGTTATACTTATCATACTTGTCCTTAAAACTAAGGATTGAGTTAGCATTAACTGCCTCCTCACTTAGTGAATTATCAACTACTCTAACACTAAAAAAGTATTTCCTTGCATCCTGCAAAGAAGTTTTCTTATGAAGCTTCAAACTATGACCTTTAGTTCTAGTGCTAGCCATATCAAAATATCGATCCCTATCCACTCTGTCATAACCATGAAAGTATTTAATGACTATCTCCATATCCCCCCTCAATCTTCTAGCCTCGAGTGATGGTAAGTCTAATTCCCTCAGAATTGTGTGGCAGCAACAGCTACCTGTATTGTTAACATCCTCCGTTGCTGTTGCAGCCCAGGTAGGTGAATTTTAGTGGGAAAAAGACCCGATAACACTCATGTCTATTTCCACAGCCTTATATTTGAGCACTTAGGTCTACACTATCATTTAAAAAGAAATTCTGATAACTTTACTATTTTAGCACAGGCTTCACTATTAATTTTCATAAAGACATACAACCAATCAGATTGTGGTCACACTTAGGGCACTTAGAGGCACAGTCTAGCGCCAACTCCAAACACCTTTGAAAATATAGATCTATAGGGTCATTTCAAGCCTGGAAGTGCAAAAGTTAAGCCACATTATCGCCTGATTAGTAGCAACTAATACTAATGCCTCGATATTGTCCAAGGCTTGCATGGGAGTAAGACTCACCCACATTTCCTTGGAATATCGTTGAAGCAGTACCAGGGTGCAAATTTCACTTTAATGCACCATGGTTGATGTGGATGAGTGTTACTCAAGGCGTGATGAACAGTTTATTTATTAAGCAACAGGTGAGAAGTATCTAACTAATAATACAAAGCAGAAAGTGTAATACAAGATATCTAGGAAAATGTATCATACTGGAAATATATAGCAATCCTTCTGAGGCCTACTACAAATTCTCTAAATTTTTTTTCAAATAAATCTATGCTGCAAAATATACTGAAAAATGTAAATTATTTTCTTTTTATGAATGGGGAAAAGGGTATTTTTAACACGGATAAAATCGTTCTAATTTTGTAAGGCTTGTTTACAAGTTATGCCAAGTCTTTTAAATGAACTTGGGACGAAAAATGTAAAATATTTAACATGAGCTAATCTCCACGTTATCTTTCTTTCTTTTTTTGAAAGAAAGAGTGTATTTTAGAAACATCATAAAAAAAAAATATGCAGGACACCATAACATTCTTTGGAGACGACAAAGTTCTCTTGTCATTGGATTCCCATAATTCCGTATATATAATTCAATTCCTATGAATTATTTGGTTTCTCTATCGATTATGCCTAAAACGTGCCTAAATAAAGATAAATGTAGATGCTGTTTATAGAGCAAAGTCAAGAAGACTGAAACAGCGTCATAACATTTAACTATGGAATAAAAGCAATAGATGGCGCTGTTGTCATGCTCGAAAGGCTTTCGGTTTTTCTCTAGATATTTGTCAAAAACAATCTCTTTGAATATTGTATTCGGTGTTCAACGTGACCGTAAACTTCGCTTTACAAATCGTAGCTGAATTTTTCTTTATATCACGTCTTATCGGCAGTTTACTTCTGTCCCTCAGGTATGATAAGTTAGTGTTGTGCGAATTATACTTTGCTGAAGCCAATAACAACAGAGCAAATGTTACATTTGACTTAGAAGATGACTGACCCAACTTTGTTCTCTACACATGCCAGAACAATATTTGGATCTTGTAAAGAAGAGTAACCCCAGGGTGCACTAGGGTTATTTATATATACCTTGCAATTCACATGATAACTTTAGCTTGAGAAGGGCTCCAGGGGCTTGCGTATCTTTTCAAGATCCGAAGATGTATTGTGATTTTGGGTAAATATTTACTCTTAATTGTTAGAAAACTTTTTACCTTTTCACCCTCAACAAGTGAAACGAAATATCTGGGAAAATAGGTTAATATCACTTTTATGCGCCCTCATTCCGTAGCTCTTATTTATACCTCATCAAATAGTATTCCTTTGACGTGTATGGCTAAAGCTCACATCACCCAATCCTAAAAAGCTTACTTTGGTAAAATTCATGCAAATAAATTATTGATTTACATTTGGTTAAGATTCATGTTATGCACACTTTCAAACTTTTTTTTTTCTTAAGTAATCTATTTGTTGTTTATCAGAAAACACTATTTTATGTGTTTAGACCGACATTGGTGGGCAGCGTTAGGATCTTATATAACCTTATTTAACCAACCTAAGTTAATACAAATTTGAAGCCTTACATACCTTAATAGGGTTCACTTTTGGGATAATAAAGAGCAACGGTGTACATATCGGGTAGTTGTAGTAACGCTGGTTTCTCGAGTAGGCTATGGAAGGGGTGCATTAAACGAATCTTAACCCGATATATATAAAACTGAAATGCTTCAAAAGAGACGAGAGAAGCAACGATTATTTACTCGAGAGACAAAAGCCACCACTTGTACTTTGATGAGCCACACTGCTGTAAAAACACCCAGAACTACCATACTAAGGTACGTAGCGAATATAACTTAACCTAACCTAATGCTTGTTAGGTAAATGATATCAACTTTTGCTGTGGTGCAAGCCAGCCAATTGTGACAAATATATTTGAAATCGAAAATTGTTTGTATAAGAACATAACACCCAAATATTCCCTTTTTTTTTCTTATCAGTAATGTTGGTATGCAGCAAAAGTATATACAGTTCAGTTCAGTTATAGTGCAGAAGTATCTCCTGTGAATCAGAACCTCCTATCTTGATTATTGTCTTTGCGTGCTACGTGCTTTCTGTAATTCCTTTAACTTTATTTCTCTTAGTGTCCAGAATTAAGAAGAGAGCCTGTCATTAGCAGTAGGTTGTAAAGCTGCCTAAATGGTCACTGGAAAGAGCCCTAAGTTTATAACTTCCCTCCTTTTAGATGGTTTCTTTTTTATTTACTAAGACTTTTCATATCTTTTCTTAAAATTATAAGTGTATTTAACATATACCATTTCATAACAAAGCAATATCCAATTATCAACTATTCTTATACAGAAGCAGGTTTACATCCTACAGAGAACTTTTCATATGAAGCTTCAAAGTGTGACCTCTACCTGTAGTTTTAAAGCCACCCATATCAGAGAATTGCTATATATCAATTGATATTGAATAATTCAGTACACCAAATCTAGTAAATTAGACATCAGTCATATTTACTGGTTATGAGAACAATTTATGTGAATACCAAGATATATACTCTAAAGAGCACCATACATATTGTATATTTTTACGGTAAATTTTTCTTAGCACTTCATTTTACATGTAGCTCAGTTTTTCAAGTCAAAAAACGACAATATAATGCTGTATTCAGTATAATATTGTTTAGAATTATACAATATTAAAAACAAAACTTATGGTTAGACGTAAAATTCAACCATTGATGTATAATATTCTTATGCATATCTTATAGATAATAACAAATGTTGATATGATATTCTTATTCATTTCTTATAGAAATCACCTATCAAGTATAATAGAAATAGTATTTCTCTTTGTCTCTCTTTATTTGTAATTTTATTATTATTACAATAAATTTAAATGAACAAAGTAGGTGTATATATACAAGTGAATTATAAGTGTAGATTGAGCTACACGTATTGTTTTAACTTTATTTTCAATGTTTTTATGCATTATTAATAAATACAGTTTCGTTAACATTATTTGAAAAGTTTTAAGCGTGAGGATTTCATACATTGTGAAAAAGAGTATGATTAGTATGGAGATAAGAGTAGCTAAAGCTGCATTCATATATCAACATAAACTCTGAATAAAGATGGTTCATAACCCCCTAAAGTTTGAATAATAGTTATATGCAAATATTTTTTAAGTAAATGACACTTTTTCAAATATGCAAGCAAGGACGTTACAAAGGAATGAAAGAACAATAGCATGGTATTATTGTACCTTTTCTTGTCCTTGGATAAGTTTTTTGCATCATGAAGAAAATTCAGGGAGGAAGAGCTTTTCTCCAAGGCCCTGCCCCATTGCTATCTCCCTTAGTTGCCAAATACATTCGGGTGAGAGAATGTCGTTAAAATTTTTACTCTACTTCATTGGAGATATTAATTTAATGTTTATTCTGTTACAGCCAAAAAATCCGATGGTTGAAATTTCTTCTACTTTATTGCTATTCATGCTATTAATGGTAATAAACCATTGAATTTTCAAACATGGTGCCATATTTTACCCTTCTCGCCCTAGCCTTTTCTGTTATTTGTATTACTGTAAAAAGAAAAATGCTGTGTTAAAGGAATTCCTAGCATCCCTCTCAATTCCATTTCATTTAGTCACATTCAAGATGCAAGGAATATGTATTGTGACATTGTACAGAGTTAAGTAGAGAGATATGTAGTGCCTTTGAGCATGCTTATAGCTGTAAACTACTAATGATTATATCTCCTTTGTCAGATGGAGCCTATGACATTGGGAAGTCCTGTTGGTTCTCCCTCAGCCCCTCAACATGCACCACCTGTTAGTAGTTCAGCAAGCACATTTATTCCTTCATATCTAATGGGTGATGTCACTGCATCTTCGCCTTCTGTAAGTACCTTGTTTGGAATGTTTATGATCTATGTACAGTAATCCCTCGCTGTATCGCGGTTCACCTATCGCGAATTCAGTGCATCGCCGAGTTTTTGCGGGGGGGAATTATTATTATTATTTTTTATTTATTTATTTATTTATTTATTTATTTATTTTGTTTTAAAGATGATTGTGATACCAGGACGGGCCAAAAAATGATAAACTAAAACAGCCTTTATCAGGCTGTAAAGAGAAACAGAGATGGAGAGTGTAATGTCCTGTCAGATGTGAAGGGATTATAAAAGATGTGTAATGAATATCCAGCTCTCTGCTGGGTTT
>JAXCGZ010020765.1:262500-267500 GCA_037179515.1 Halocaridina rubra
ATGTGAAAAGATGAATCATTTTTTTACCCCGACCGGGACTCGAACCTAGGACTTTTGATTACTAAGTCAAGGCGCTACCACTACACCACAGAAGGTTAAAAGGAACCCAACCTTATAGCTTATATCTGCTATACTTAGGAATGAACGCATTCTAACTGAATGCCACTATGTTCATATTACAGATTCCCCAACCTCACTCGTGGCTTCATTTTAGCATTTAATTCAATTCCCAATCTCATTCGGGCCATGAAATTATCAAATAAGCACATTACATATGTGAAAAGATGAATCATTTTTTTACCCCGACCGGGACTCGAACCTTTTCACATATGTAATGTGCTTATTTGATAATTTCATGGCCCGAATGAGATTGGGAATTGAATTAAATGCTAAAATGAAGCCACGAGTGAGGTTGGGGAATCTGTAATATGAACATAGTGGCATTCAGTTAGAATGCGTTCATTCCTAAGTATAGCAGATATAAGCTATAAGGTTGGGTTCCTTTTAACCTTCTGTGGTGTAGTGGTAGCGCCTTGACTTAGTAATCAAAAGTCCTAGGTTCGAGTCCCGGTCGGGGTAAAAAAATGATTCATCTTTTCACATATGTAATGTGCTTATTTGATAATTTCATGGCCCGAATGAGATTGGGAATTGAATTAAATGCTAAAATGAAGCCACGAGTGAGGTTGGGGAATCTGTAATATGAACATAGTGGCATTCAGTTAGAATGCGTTCATTCCTAAGTATAGCAGATATAAGCTATAAGGTTGGGTTCCTTTTAACCTTCTGTGGTGTAGTGGTAGCGCCTTGACTTAGTAATCAAAAGTCCTAGGTTCGAGTCCCGGTCGGGGTAAAAAAATGATTCATCTTTTCACATATGTAATGTGCTTATTTGATAATTTCATGGCCCGAATGAGATTGGGAATTGAATTAAATGCTAAAATGAAGCCACGAGTGAGGTTGGGGAATCTGTAATATGAACATAGTGGCATTCAGTTAGAATGCGTTCATTCCTAAGTATAGCAGATATAAGCTATAAGGTTGGGTTCCTTTTAACCTTCTGTGGTGTAGTGGTAGCGCCTTGACTTAGTAATCAAAAGTCCTAGGTTCGAGTCCCGGTCGGGGTAAAAAAATGATTCATCTTTTCACATATGTAATGTGCTTATTTGATAATTTCATGGCCCGAATGAGATTGGGAATTGAATTAAATGCTAAAATGAAGCCACGAGTGAGGTTGGGGAATCTGTAATATGAACATAGTGGCATTCAGTTAGAATGCGTTCATTCCTAAGTATAGCAGATATAAGCTATAAGGTTGGGTTCCTTTTAACCTTCTGTGGTGTAGTGGTAGCGCCTTGACTTAGTAATCAAAAGTCCTAGGTTCGAGTCCCGGTCGGGGTAAAAAAATGATTCATCTTTTCACATATGTAATGTGCTTATTTGATAATTTCATGGCCCGAATGAGATTGGGAATTGAATTAAATGCTAAAATGAAGCCACGAGTGAGGTTGGGGAATCTGTAATATGAACATAGTGGCATTCAGTTAGAATGCGTTCATTCCTAAGTATAGCAGATATAAGCTATAAGGTTGGGTTCCTTTTAACCTTCTGTGGTGTAGTGGTAGCGCCTTGACTTAGTAATCAAAAGTCCTAGGTTCGAGTCCCGGTCGGGGTAAAAAAATGATTCATCTTTTCACATATGTAATGTGCTTATTTGATAATTTCATGGCCCGAATGAGATTGGGAATTGAATTAAATGCTAAAATGAAGCCACGAGTGAGGTTGGGGAATCTGTAATATGAACATAGTGGCATTCAGTTAGAATGCGTTCATTCCTAAGTATAGCAGATATAAGCTATAAGGTTGGGTTCCTTTTAACCTTCTGTGGTGTAGTGGTAGCGCCTTGACTTAGTAATCAAAAGTCCTAGGTTCGAGTCCCGGTCGGGGTAAAAAAAATGATTCATCTTTTCACATATGTAATGTGCTTATTTGATAATATATATATATATATATATATATATATATATATATATATATATATATATATATATATATATATATATATATATATATATATTTAAGGTATTCCTACTTGCCGAAAATTCACCTATCGCGACGGGTCCCAGAACCTAACCCTCGCGATAAACGAGGGATCACTGTACCCAGAAAAAAAAACCACGATGCACTGAATTTGCGAAAGATGAACCGCGATATTGCGAGGTTTCACTGTATTTCGTATTTTGTTACCATTATTTTTTAGGGGCATTATTCCAATTTCGCGGATTATAAACACATGTAAAAAGCTAACGAGGTGTGCATGGAGTCTTGATTACTATGGTATACAATACTGTATTTGGAGACAGTTATGAAGTTGACCAGAATAATATTTAGGCAACATGCTCGTAATATTATGATAAAATATTGCAAGCAGTGATAATTTGAGCACTATGATACTTGTATTTATGAAATACCTTTTCAGTAGTACATATACCTTTTCTTAAATTGCATGATAAATTTCAAATTGTCTTACATATTTATATATACTTTATCAATGTACTTGTTTGCAGAGTGGTCGAGTTGTAGGTGGTGGCAGTACTAGTCCAAGTAAAGCTACTCGTCAGTTTTCTTCATCTGCCACTACACCTAGTTCGCCACAACCTAAGAAAGATCCATTTTTTTCATCTAGGTAATCAGGCTATCAAACTGGCATTTTACTTCATATGACTTGCAGAAATGATTGCATTTGTTGATAAATAAACTATGCTTAGAGAAGGTATGATTCATATTTATCACTCGGATTTTCCTGTAACATTTGTGTCCTTAACTTTACATATGTAATGTCACATAATACTCTTCTGTTTATTTATCTAGATTAGGACAAGATAAACCAGGTGGTCCTCCAACTCAGAGTTTAATTGGTATTAGGGGCCCACCAAGTATAGCCCAGTCTCCTATTCCATCATATGGAAGTCCCGGCTTTGATCAAATTCAAGGTATAGTTTTGTGCACAATATCAATGCTTAACACTGTAAATGTTTGTGTAAATATATATATATATATATATATATATATATATATATATATATATATATATATATATATATATATATATATATATATATATATATATATATATATATATATATATATATATATATATATATATATATATATATATATATATATATATATATATATATATATATATATATATATATATATATATATATATATATATATATATATATATATATATATATATATATATATATATATATATATATATATATATATATATATATATATATATATATATATATATATATATATATATATATATATATATATATATATATATATATATATATATATATATATATATATATATATATTTTGTGGATTGGGGAGGTTGTTAAGTTTCTGATTTACTAAGGGGACTAAAAGTACTGAACTCCGTTTAGAGCTCACAAACAAACAGGACATTTATTAATTTTGCAAATTACCCGTGCACCCACTACTCGCTTAAATGAAACTCAGAATTCAGCTTTCATTTAATTTTGGAAATGCAATGACACATAAAAAAATTGAATAAATTTTTGGAGAGCTGGAACAAATCTAAAATTTAAATTTGTGAAATGCTGCCTCGAATCCCGGAGGTGGTGAGCACGATTTCGGTTCCCGACACCACAGATGAATGCTAAGACTTTGGCCTCAACTCGACGATCACCTTTGTCACACAGGCAGAGTAGAATAGAGGACACTGCAGTTGCAGAAACAGAAACGACGCACCGTTGATAATGGGGAAACCAAAATCACGAGCACGAAAATATATTGCGTTAGTCACAGCTAACCAGAAATATATACGCTACCGTAAGAGCATACAAAACCATTGATTATTTGCCGGCTTTAGAGGAGAACAATTTATTCACAATAAATGGAGAATAAGCGAGACAAGTACAGTATGAATTCCTTAAATTGTGGGCAACCACAAAAGTTGCAATGCCAATTTGGCAAAGTTGCATATCAGTCATTTGTAATTTATATGGTAAAACACTCTATTTACGATAAAGGGAGAATGTACGAGATACATACAGTATTCATTCAATTTTGGTTATCAAGAAATATTTGCAAGGCAAAAGGGGCAAACCCACCTTTTGAAGTATTTGCAATTTATAACTCAAAACATTTTATCCCCAATATATGAAGAATCAGCAAGATAAATACAGTATGTATTCATTAAATTGTGGTTAACAAGAAACAGTTGCAAAGCCAACAGGGGTAAAATTACTTTTTAATTATTTGCAGTTTATAGCATAAAACCCCCAAGTTAAATGATTAATTATTTGAAATTTATATAGTAAATAACTTTATTCACGAGTTTTTATATAAAACACTTTATTTATGATGATAGCAAGGGTTGAAATGAACTTAGAATTCGTTAGGAAAAAGGGATAGATTTTTGCGTGGTTTTAAGCAATCTTTTGAGGATGAGATTTTTGTTTGGCACATTGAATGAAATGAATTTCTTATCAATGTATATTGGCAGGAATTTCCAGGTCAAGGAATTTAGTTTGGCAAATGAGATTCCAGTTAGGTAATTTACAAAAGTTCATTTTGTTTGGGAATGGAAGCTAAGAAAGTTTTCGTAGGATTTGACTAGTAAACTATTTAACCAGTTTCTCGAATTTCCAATTTGCTTGACCAACGAGCTTAATCATACACTATCTCTCACCTTGTTTGTGCCAGATGAATTCCTTGGAGGATGCCACGTAAATAGGGTTTGAAGTAAGCTTGACTGCTGAGGCGAGATCTTGCCTCTGGGATGTTTGCCTGCCAAATGAGGACGATTCAATGTACCTCTTGATGACGTCATCTGTAGGATGTATATCCAGAGTAGTAACTTGTTCGTATAATATTCGAGGGCTATTGTAGTGGTGCTCCTGGCAGGCAGCTATGGCAGAGATGCAAGGGAGAGACAGTAGTTTAGGTGCAACAAGCAG
>JAXCGZ010020765.1:270000-303174 GCA_037179515.1 Halocaridina rubra
AATATCTTACTCATAAAATATTTATTTACTCACCCTAATTGGGGTTTATCTAATTTTCAAGATTATAGTATTATTAATATTCCTTGGTTTTAAAAATTATTCTGTCTTTACATATCGACCATGCTGGACAAAATCTTAATGTAAACAAAGTCAGCTGAGAGAAAAAGAAAACTATACAATTCGTTACAAAGAAAACGTATATCGTACTGTACATGGGAAACTAAAATGAAATATATATATTCTCTACACGTTATTTCCCTGACGATAATATATCGGAAGTTTGTTTGCTTTTGTTTTTATTGCTTTTTTCCAATTCTCTTCATAATAGTTGATCTCATTATGCGGTAGAAGACGAGGAGGATGCGGGAGAACGAATCTCTTATATGCAAACGTTTTGGCGCTTCCGTATCAGCTGATACACCCTCACGCTATTTCCCTGACGATATTATATCGAAAGTTTGTTCGCTGTTTGTTCTTAATGCTTTTTTTCATTCTCTTCATAATATTCAATCTCATTAAGTGGTAGTAGAGGAGGAGGATGCGGGAGAGCGAACCTCTATCTGCAAATGTTTTGGCGCTCCCATATCAGCTGATACACCCACGCACGCAATTTCCCTGATGATGATATATCGAAAGTTTGTTTGTTGTTTGTTCTTCATACTTTTTTCTATTCTCTTCATAATATTCAATCGCATTAAGCGGTAGAAGAGGAGGAGGATGCTTATCGCTACTCAGGCACAATATCTTACTCATAAAATATATATTTACTCACCCTATTTGGGATTAATCCAATTTACAAGATTATAGTATTATTAATATTCCTTGGTTCTAAACTTTATTCTGTCTTCTTTACGTATCGACCATGCTGCACGAAATCTTAACGTAAACAAAGTCAGCTGAAAGAAAAAGTAAGTGTATACAATTTGTTACAAAGAACACGTGTATGGTACTGTACATGGGAAACTTAAACGAAATATATATATATTCTTTACACGCTATTTCCCTGACGATATTATGTTGAAAGTTGTTTGCTGTTTGTTCTTAATGCTTTTTTCAATCTTCATAATATCACGTTCATATAAATTTACGCTTGCACGCTGTTATTAATAAAGTAAAGGGTGGTTTGTTAACAGTGCAGGGAGGGTTTATACAGTAAAGGTAAAAATAAATGTAAAATACCTATAATAAATATGGTGCTCCTACCTCATGGATTTTCACCTATTGTGGCAGGTCCTGGAACCGAACCCCAGTGATAAACGAGGGAGCAATATATATATATATATATATATATATATATATGTACAGTGTTGCCTCACTTATCGCGGTAGTTCGGTTCCGGGACCCGGCGCGAACCTGGAAGTCCGCGAAGTAGGATCACCCTATATATACATAGATATTTTAATATATTTTTACATTTACACTGTATAAACTGTCCCTGTACTGTTAACATACCACCCTTTACTTCATAGATAACAGCATGCAAGCGTAAATTTATATGAAAGTGATAGGAAAACCTACCGTGAATGTGATGACGACGTGACATACATACTCATTTACAATTATTTTTTCGTTTTCGTACTGTATAAACCCTCCCTGCACTGTTAAAAAAAACACCCTTAACATTATAGATAGCAGCAAGCAACGTAAATTTTTATGAAAGTGATAGGAAAACTTACCGTGAATGTAATGATGGCGTGACATACATACTCATTTACAATTATTTTTCCGTTTACGTATTGTATAAACCCTCCCTGCACTGTTAAAAAAACACCCTTTACTTTATAATAACAGCAAGCAACGAAAATTTTTATGAAAGTGATAGATAAAATTACGGTGATGATGACATGACATACATACTCATTTACAATTATTTTTTCGTTTACGTACTGTATAAACCCTCCCTGCACTGTTAAAAAAAAGACCTTTACATTATAAATAACAGCAAGCAACGTAAATTTTTATGAAAGTGATAGGAAAACTTACCGTGAATGTGATGATGATGACGTGACATACATACTCATTTACAATTATTTTTTCGTTTATGTACTGTATAAACCCTCCCTGCACTGTTAAAAAAACACCCTTTACATTATAAATAACAGCAAGCAACGTAAATTTTTATGAAATTGATAGATAAAATTACGGTGAATGAGGTGATGATGACGTGACATACATACTCATTTACAATTATTTTTTCGTTTACGTACTGTATAAACCCTCCCTGAACTGTTAACAAAACACCCTTTACATTATAAATAACAGCAAGCAACGTAAATTTTTATGAAAGTGATAGATAAAATTACGGTGAATGAGGTGATGATGACGTGACACACACACTCATTTAATAATTATTTTTTCGTTTACGAACTGTATAAACCTTCCCTGCACTGTTAAAAAAACACCCTTTGCATTATAAATAACAGCACGCAACATAAATTTTTATGAAAGTGATAGATAAAATTACGGTGAATGAGGTGATGATGACGTGACACATACTCATTTACAATTATTTTTTCGTTTACGAACTATAAACCCTCCCTGCACTGTTAAAAAAACACCCTTTACTTAATAAATAACAGCACGCAACGTAAATTTTTATGAAAGTGATAGATAAAATTACGGTGAATGAGGTGATGATGACGTGACACACATACTCATTTACAATTATTTTTTCGTTTACAAACTGTATAAACCCTCCCTGCACTGTTAAAAAAACACCCTTACATTATAAATAACAGCAAGCAATGTAAATTTACATTTCCAATAAAAAAATGAAAATACTGAAAATTTTTTTTTTCAATATTTTAATATTTTTGCGTATACCCATAAAATAAAATAATAATTTATCCAAAGAAAAACCGCGATAGAGTGAGAACGCGAACCAAGAAACGCGAATATCCGGGGTAACTCTGTGTATATATATATATATATATATATATATATATATATATATATATATATATATATATATATATATATATATATATATATATATATATATATATATATATATACCTCAGGTTAAGTCGTTTCGAGTTTAGTCGTTCTCGATTATACAGTGATCCCCCGCTGTATTGCGTTTCTTGGTTCGCGTTTTCACTGTATCGCGTTTTTTTTTTGGCAAATTATTATTGTAAAATACCTATGTACATGAGTATATCATGTAATTACCACTTCATTCACCGTAATTTTATCTATCACTTTCTTATAAATTTACGTTGCATGCTGTTATTTATGAAGTAAACAAACAAAGAAACAAACAAACAAACAACATTTATTTCCATTTTGTACAATGGTTATTCAACATTAATAGTAACTTATAAGTAGACATGTAATTAAACTAATAAATAAGAGGGTTAGACATATAGTTAAATTAAATGTAGCTTTCATAGAAAATAATAATGCTGTAATAAAAATGTTAACAATAATGTTAATAATAAAGTAGTAAGTATGCCACTAGATACAGGATTGTTATTATCGGCATCATTTCCATATTTGTTTCCTTACAATGAGAATAATTAGTTCTTAATGAGCAGCAACTATTTGTCCAAAAGAAAACTATATAGTTTGCCTTTGAAAGCTGTGAAGGAGGATGCATTTTTAAGATGCTCTGGAATATTATTCCAGAGTGTTGGCCCTTTGATAGTGATCATCTTTGAACCTGCTTCTGTGTTTGTTCTGTGAATAAAGAGCTCACTGCTCTGTCTTGTGTTGGTTCCCCTTATATCCCTTACTGTTTTTAAATCAAATAGCCAGCTAGGATAATGATGGTCCAAAATTTTGAATACAAAAACATAAATAGCATAAGCGACCTTATTTTCTGCCCGCAGCCACCCAAGTTTATTGAGAGCTGGTGTGATGTGGTCATATTTTCTTATTCCTCCCAGGGCAACTCGAGCTGCAAAATTAATAAGCTTCTGTATTCTGTTTATCTGAGTCTTAGTGGTAGCTCTCCAAACAGTTGTGCAGTAATTAATGTGACTTAGGGCTAGAGATTCAACAACAGTTATTCGAGTGGTAGTCTCAAAATTGTCTTTTATACGTGATAAGTACATTAATGTTCCTGTAACCTTTTTGCATACTTTATCTATATGGGAATCAAACAACATGTGGTTATCAAAGTGAATTCCTAGGTTTTTGACTGTTTTGCTAGGTGTGATAACATTGTCGCAAAAATTAATTGTTGTGTTTTCTGGAATTTGTGCTATGTGGAACCTTGAACCAATAAATATGCACTGTGTTTTACTTTCGTTAATTAACAGCCCAATTTCTTGGAAATAGGTTTTAATTTTTGACAGAGTGTTTTCTGCTCTTAAAGTTAGCTCTGGGAGATTATTAATATCACCACTAAGGAGTAGTTGTGTGTCATCTGCATAATGTACGACTAGACAGTCAGAAATGAAAGAAGATATATCATTTACGTAAATGGAGAAGAGGATAGGACCAAGTACTGATCCCTGTGGAACACCAAATGATAAATTTTTTGGCACAGAGATAATGTTGTTAAGACGTATGGACTGTTTACGATTAGATAGATACTCGCTAAACCAGCTTGGATCAATATTTAAGTTAATACATTTACTTAAAAGAATTTCATGGTTTACACTGTCGAAGGCTTTTGATAAGTCTAATAATATAAGCAGTACAGGGAGGGTTTATACAGTGTAAACGTAAAAATAAATTAAAATATCTATGTACATATAGGCTGATCCTACTTCGCGGTGTTCCTGTCTCGCGCCGGGTCCCGGAACCGAACTACCGCGATAATGGGGGGATTACTGTACGTCGGCTTTCAAAAAAATATATGGAAAAAAAAAAAAAAAGTGTCATTATACTCAACTTTACGTCTGTCCGCTACAAATATTGGAATCATAATATTACTAGAAAACCATTAAAAGCACATGAAATCATGTTACTGTACAATAAATAAAAACAGAAGCACATAAAATCATGTTATTTTACAGTAAATAAGAATAAAAGCATATAAAATCTTATTAAAATACGTACAGTTGTTCCAATATCTACCGTTAGGCGTTGTCACTCGTCTTAATAATAATAATAATAATAATAATAAGAATAAGAATGCAGCAGGCATTTGCATTTATCGAAAAGGACTTTCTTTGTTCGAGGATATGGATCCCATTGCTCTAAATAAAAACAAAAGCACATAAAATCATGTTATTGTACGATGAATAAGAATAAAAGCATATAAAATCTTATTAAAATACATACAGTAGTTCCAATATCTACTGTTAGGCGTCGTCACTCGTCATTCCCGCAAAACCGCTATTGTTTTGAATTGATTAGTTTATGCATGGTATATGTCTGTTTATCGGCTACTCTCGTTCTCATTTTTTTGTGACCTTATATTTTGCCCCCATGGCACCTAATTGAAAAAAAGCATTAAGAACAAACAGCAAAGTTATATTTAATATAATATTGTCAGGGAAGTAGGCGTGTGAGGGTGCATCAGCTGATATGGAAGTAGCAAAACGTTCGCTGATAGAGGTTCGTTCATAGGCTGCCAGGTACAGGGAAATTTCCTTGTTTTAGGGAAATTCAGGTGGGTACAGGGGAACAGGAGAAACTTGAAAATTCACTAAAACTAAAATCTAGGGAAAATCCAAAAAAGAAAAAGGAAAAATCTAGATGAATTCTGGAGAACTAGCTATTATTATTCTAATTCTTTATATTTTTACTCTGTGTGGTAACTGAGATGAAGAAATTGAAATGTATATAGCCTTGTATATGTATCTATAACGGGGATATTTTGAGCCAAATAGGGAAATTTTGTAAGCAAATCTAGGAAATTTTTTACAGCTTGACTTGGCAGCACTGGTTCGTTTTCCCGCATCCTACTCCTCTTCTACTGCTTAATGCAATCTGATATTATGAAGAAAATTGAATAAAAGCATTAAGAACAAACAGCAAAGTTATTTTTAATATAATATTGCTAAGGAAATAGCATGTGAGGGTGCATCAGCTGATACGGAAGAGTGACAAAACGTATGCAGCCTCGTCCTCACTGCCACTGTCAGTGTTGCCAGAATACATAAATGAGAGAAATGATAAATATAGAAAACATACATGTAAGCTGGTAAGTTATTTCAAGTATCTTGAAGATGAAGTACATTTTTATTTAAATTACAGTACAGTGTTGCCTCACTTATCGCGGTAGTTCGGTTCTGGGACCCGGCGCGAACCCGGAAATCTGTGGTGTAGAGATCAGCCTATTTGTACATAGATATTTTAATGTATTTTTACGTTTACACTGTATAAACCCTCCCTGTACTGTCAAAAAAAACAGCCTTTACATTATAAATAACAGCAAGCAACGTAATTTTTTTATGAAAGTGATAGGAAAACTTACCATGAATGAGGTGATGATGACTTGACATTAATAGGTTCCATATTTTACAATAATTTTTACGTTTACGTAAAATAGCGGCCGACATCCACAAACTTTTTTCCTTCTTTCAACATATCTAAGAGTTTCACTTTATCTACAATGGTTAACATTTTCCTTTGCCGCTTAGGCTCACTACAAGAAGCCTTAGAAGATGAAGGATGCTTGGGAGGCATTGCAAAGGTTAAAATATGCGAGTAAAAAAATCACAAGCAAAACATATTAATAATAATAAGCACAACATGAATGGCGCACACGAGTGAGGCGAGACAATGGAAGATGGTGGAAGCCTTTGTCCGAAACGCTGATAGCGGTATCGTATTTTACATGTTGCAATACTTAGTATTTATGTTTTTTACTATTTTTTACTGTTATATTATTCTTAGGCTAAGAAATGCGTTTTTTTTATCAATAAAATCATGAAACTACTGGAAATATAAATATATATGCTAGCTCACGTAGCTTCGACCCCAATACATTGTACGCTATCGAACACAAGCAAAACGTGAGTTAGACTGAATGAGTCTTTGTCCAAAACGCTGATAGCGGTATCGTATTTTACATGTTGCAATACTGTTAGTATTTATGTTTTTTACTATTTTTTGCTGTTTTAATATTCTTAGGCTAATAAATACGGTTTTTATCAATAAAATCATGAAACTACTGGAAATATAAATATATATGCTAGCTCACGTAGCTGCGACCCCAATACATTGTACGCTATCGAACACTATTTCGTATGATGCAATAGTGTGAGTTATATTGTACATACGTATATCATTCAGTTATTAGTACAATGTATATTAATTTAAAATTCATCTACTTATTTGATGATTGTACAAAATCTATTATATTTATTCACTGTAATTTGGACCAAATATTCCTTTTGTAAAGATTATACTGTACTTTTCAAAAGAGGTGGTCAATAAATGTATCTATCTATCTATCTATCTACATTTATGTTTTTTACTATTTTTTACTGTTTTATTATTCGTAGGCTGGGAAGTAATTTTTTTTTTTGTCAATTAGATAATGAAATATGTTTTTTTTAATAAAAAAAAAAAATAAAAATACTGAGAATTTTTTTTTTAATATTTTAATATTTTTGCATATACCCATGAAATAAAATAATAATTTATCCAAAGAAAAACCGCGATAGAGTGAGAAAGCGAACCAGGAAGCGCGAATAACTGGGGTAACACTGTACTACCATCTTGTAATGAATGTATACAGTGTTGCCTCACTCATCGCGGTAGTTCGGTTCCGGGACCCGGCGCGAACCCGGAAATCCGTGGTGTAGAGATCAGCCTATATGTACATAGATATTTTAATGTATTTTTACGTTTACACTGTATAAACACTCCCTGTACTGTTAAAAAAACACCCTTAGCATTATAAATAACAGCAAGCAACGTAATTTTTTTTATGAAAGTGATAGGAAAACTTACCATGAATGAGGTGATGATGACTTGACATTAATAGGTTCCATATTTTACAATAATTTTTACGTTTACGTAAAATAACGGCCGACATCCACAAACTTCTTTCCTTCTTTCAACATATCTAAGAGTTTCACTTTATCTACAATGGTTAACATTTTCCTTTGCCGCTTAGGCTCACTACAAGAAGCCTTAGAAGATGAAGGATGCTTGGGAGGCATTGCAAAGGTTAAAATATGCGAGTAAAACAATCACAAGCAAAACATATTAATAATAATAAGCACAACATGAATGGTGCACACGAGTGAGGCGAGACAATGGAAGATTGTGGAAGCCTTTGTCCGAAACGCTGATAGCGGTATCGTATTTTACATGTTGCAATACTGTTAGTATTTGTTTTTTTACTATTTTTTACTGTTATATTATTCTTAGGCTAAGAAATACGTTTTTTTTATCAATAAAATCATGAAACTACTGGAAATATAAATATATATGCTAGCTCACGTAGCTTCGACCCCAATACATTGTACGCTATCGAACACAAGCAAAACGTGAGTTAGACTGAACGAGTCTTTGTCCAAAACGCTGATAGCGGTATCGTATTTTACATGTTGCAATACTGTTAGTATTTATGCTTTTTTACTATTTTATTATTCTTAGGCTAATAAATACGTTTTTTTTATCAATAAAATCATGAAACTACTGGAAATATAAATATATATGCTAGCTCACGTAGCTGCGACCCCAATACATTGTACGCTATCGAACACTACTTCGTATGATGCAATACTGTGAGTTATATTGTACGTACGTATATCATTCAGTTTTTATTACAATGTATATTAATTTAAAATTCATCTACTTATTTGATGATTGTACAAAATCTATTGTATTTATTCACTGTAATTTGGACCAAATATTATTTTGTAAAGATTATACTGTACTTTTCAAAAGAGGTGGTCAATAAACATATCTATCTGTCTACATTTATGTTTTTTACATTTTTTACTGTTTTATTATTCGTAGGCTGGAAAATAATTTTTTTTTATCAATCAGATAATATGTTTTTTTCAATGAAAAAAAAAAGGAAAATACTGAGAATTTTTTTTTTAATTTTAATATTTTTGCATATACCCATGAAATAAAATAATAATTTATCCAAAAAAAAACTGCGATAGAGTGAGAAAGCGAACCAGGAAGTGCGAATAACTGGGGTAACACTGTACTACCATCTTGTAATTAATGTATACAGTGTTGCCTCACTCATTGCGGTAGTTCGGTTCCGGGACCCGGCACGAACCCGGAAATACACAGAGTAGAGATCAGCCTATATGTACATAGATATTTTAATGTATTTTTACGTTTTCACTGTATAAACACTCCCTGTACTGTTAAAAAAAAACCCTTAACATTATAAATAACAGCAAGCAACGTAATTTTTTTATGAAAGTGATAGGAAAACTTACCATGAATGAGGTGATGATGACTTGACATTAATAGGTTCCATATTTTACAATAATTTTTACGTTTACGTAAAATAGCGGCCAACATCCACAAACTTTTTTCCTTCTTTCAACATATCTAAGAGTTTCACTTTATCTACAATGGTTAACATTTTCCTTTGCCGCTTAGGCTCACTACAAGAAGCCTTAGAAGATGAAGGATGCTTAGGAGGTATTGCAAAGGTTAAAATATGCGAGTAAAAAAATCACAAGCAAAACATAATAATAATAAGCACAACATGAATCGCGCACACGAGTGAGGCGAGACAATGGAAGATGGTGGAAGCCTTTGTCCGAAACGCTGATAGCGGTATCGTATTTTACATTTTGCAATACTGTTAGTATTTATGTTTTTTACTATTTTTTACTGTTATATTATTCTTAGGCTAAGAAATACGTTTTTTTTTATCAATAAAATCATGAAACTACTGGAAATATAAATATATATGCTAGCTCACGTAGCTTCGACCCCAATACATTGTACGCAATCGAACACAAGCAAAACGTGAGTTAGACTGAACGAGTCTTTGTCCAAAACGCTGATCATCAGCGGTATCGTATTTTACATGTTGCAATACTGTTAGTATTTATGTTTTTTACTATTTTTTACTGTTTTATTATTCTTAGGCTAATAAATACGTTTTTTTTTATCAATAAAATCATGAAACTACTGGAAATATAAATATATATGCTAGCTCACGTAGCTGCGACCCCAATACATTGTAAGCTATCGAACACTATTTCGTATGATGCAATACTGTGAGTTATACTGTACGTACGTATATCATTCAGTTATTAGTACAATGTATATTAATTTAAAATTCATCTACTTATTTGATGATTGTACAAAATCTATTGTATTTATTCACTGTAATTTGGACCAAATATTCCTTTTGTAAAGATTATACTGTACTTTTCAAAAGAGGTGGTCAATAAACGTATCTATCTATCTATCTATCTACATTTATGTATTTTACTATTTTTTACTGTTTTATTATTCGTAGGCTCGGAAATAAGTTTTTTTTATCAATTAAATAATGAAATATGTTTTTTCAATAAAAAAAAATGAAAATACTGAAATTTTTTTTTTTAATATTTTAATATTTTTGCATATACCCATGAAATAAAATAATAATTTATCCCAAAAAAGAACGCGATAGAGTGAGAAAGCGAACCAGGAAGCGCGAATAACTGGGGTAACACTGTATCTTAAAATGTACCATACATTTGAAAATAAAAACATCCGCTTTATCTGGCAGCACTGGCCACCATGCTAAGCCTGTTGCCAAACAGCATAATAGAGTTCATTAGTTTGTTTACTGTACATAAATTTAAAAATAAAGATACTACCTGCCCAACGTGTGAACAATGTGAAGAGAGCCTAGAACATTTTCTACTATTTTGTGAAGCATATGCACAAATAAGAATAGAATTTAGTGTTTTAGGACAACCATATATAGAAAAGAAAATTGAAATAATTGCTAATATATTGTTATTTAAATATTGTAGTGAAAAAGACGTCAAAGAAAGAAAAAAATTATAAAAAGAATTTGTAGAAAAAGAAATCAAATAATAAAAACTGCACAAACAATTTAGCAAAGCAAAACCAAGACGTGTGAGCCATTGCAAAAGGCATATCCCACTCAACTATACTACTACTACAGTAAATCTGTATATCTAGGCTAGCTTAGAGACAAGTTAATTCGATTTAAGTCGTTTTTCGACTTAAGTCGTCTCTCCTGGAACCAATTAACGACGTTAGGTGAGGTATATATATATATATATATATATATATATATATATATATATATATATATATATATATATATATATATATATATATATATATATATACACACACCTTGTTCCTTTTTTGTGCGATTTTTTTATACACAAAATTGCAATAACACCCCAAAAAAATAATAGTAAAAAATTCTAATTTTGCAAATAATGCCTGCAAAAAAAAATAATAAAATATATATATATATATATATATATATATATATATATATATATATATATATATATATATATATATATATATATATATATATATATATATATATATATATATATATATATATATATATATATATATATTTTGCACTTCTTCCACGAGTACAAAGAGGATTACAATAAGAAAAGATCATCATCATCATTATATATATATATATATATATATATATATATATATATATATATATATATATATATATATATATATATATATATATATATATATATATATATATATATATATATATATATATATATATATATCCGTTGCAATACTACAGCTGAAGGTTTTTTGAAATTAAATAGGGCCGTCCAGGACAGTTCGATGTTAAGTCTTCCTTCAGTTACGGTTCTTTTTCTATGCCTACATCAACACTGAATATTCTTGGATATTCGTTACCCACCTCATATTATCCCTTCACATCTGACAAGTCATTACACTCTCCATTTCTGTTTCTCTTTATTTTGTATATTCTTCGTGCCCAGACCAGATGAGGGCTGTTTTATTTCATTATTTTTTGGCCTGTTCTGGTGTCACAATCATAAAAAAAAATATATATATATATATATATATATATATATATATATATATATATATATATATATATATATATATATATATATATATATATATATATATATATATATATATATATATATATATATATATATATAATGTACAGTGATCCCCCACTGTATCGCGTTTCTTGGCTTGCGTTCTCACTGTATCGCAATTTTTTGGGGGGGAAAATAATTATTTTATTTTTTGGGTATACGCAAGAATATTAAAATATTGAAAAAATAAAAATTTTCAGTATTTTCATTTTTTTATTGAAAAAAAAAATTTCATTATTTAACTGATAAAAAAAATTTATTTCCCAGCCTACGAATAATACAACAGTAAAAAATAGTAAAACTTTAGATATACGTACGTACAGTATAACTCACAGTATTGCATCATGCGAAATAGTGTCCGATAGCGTACAATGTATTGGGGTCGCAGCTACGTGAGCTAGCATATATATTTATATTTCCAGTAGTTTCATGATTTTATTGATAAAAAAACATATCTCTTAGCCTAAGAATAATAAAACAGTAAAACATAGTAAAAAACATAAATACGCTGTACTAACAGTATTGCACCACGTAAAATACGATACCGGTATCAGTGTTTCGGAAAACGCAAAGGCTCTCACCTACGTGACCTAGTGAATATTAAAATTTTCATTATTTTATTGATAAAACAAGTATTTCCTAGCTTAAGAATAATAAAACAGTAAAAAATAGTATAAAACATAAATACAGTACTAACAGTATTGCACCATGAAAAATACGATACTGGTATCACGTTTCGGAAAACGCAAAGGCTCTCACCCACGTGACCTAGTGAATATTAAAATTTTTATTATTTTATTGATAAAACAAATATTTCCTAGCCTAAAAATAATAAAACAGTAAAAAATAATAAAAACATAAATACGATACCGCTATCAGCGTTTCGGAAAACGAAAAGGCTCTCACCTACGTGAGATAGTTCATGGAATGCTATTGGCTGAAAGGTCGAGAGACGACGAATCACAGAATTGTTTTTCAATATGTTCTGTATCATGGGGTGTGATTGGCTTTTTAATTGCAGTTTGCTTTTCCCTTTAATGTGTAATTTAACTTTTGCAATGCCTCCCAAACGTCCTTCACCTTCTAAGGCTTCTGGTAGTCAGCCTAAGCGGCAAAGGAAAATGTTAACCATTGTAGATAATGTGAAAGTCTTAGATATGTTGAAAGAAGGAAAAACGTTTGTGGATGTCGGCCGCTATTTTGGCCTCAATGAATCTACTGTTCGCTACATCAAAAAGGACGAGGCAAAGATCAGGAAAACAACGAGCATTTCTTTTGATAAATCAGCGAAGAGGATCGTAACATCCCGCAATAAGGCAGTAGTGCGGATGGAAGCTGCTTTGGCCCTGTGGATTGCTGATTGCAGAAAGAAAAACATCAGCTTAGACACCAATATCATACAAACAAAGGCGAAGAAGCTGTACGAGACATTCGCTGCAAATGAACCCGATGACGACAGTGGCGACCGTGGAGAGGAGGAGAGAGAAGATATCGACGACCCACAACCAGGACCCTCCAGCGATTCTCCATCGAGGATACAACCATTCGTTGCTAGCAAGGGATGGTTCTTCAAATTTCAAAAACGCTATGGCCTAAAAAGTGTTTCAGTGCATGGCGAAGCTGCCTCTGCAGATACAGCTTCCGCAAAAAATTACGTCACGAACGACTTCAAGAAAATTATTGCCGAAGGGGAATATGTTCCTGAGAAAGCCTTCAACATGGATGAGACTGGCTTATTTTGTAAGAGAATGCCATCTCGCACTTTTCTCTTCAAGGACGAAGCTAAAGCCCTGGGATTTAAAGCGCGCAAAGATCGCGTTACCCTTATCATGTGCGGGAATGCTGAGGGCTTCATGTTAAAGCCCGGGCTTGTCTACAAGTCAAAGAACCCTAGGGCTTAGAAGAACAAGTATAAGAATCTGCTGCCAGTGTATTGGATGCATAACCCTAAGGCATGGATCACGAAAAGCCTCTCATCGGACTGGTTTCACCAATGCTTTATCCCTCAGGTAAAACTTTATCTTGCGGAAAAAGGCCTTGAATTTAAAGTCCTTCTTTTGATGGACAATGCTGGTGGCCACGCAACCAATCTCCAATATGATGGTGTTCAAGTTGAGTTCCTGCCACCGAATACGACTTCACTGATTCAGCCTATGGATCAAGTCGTTATTCGTGCGTTCAAGGCCCTCTACACACGAAATGCCCTGGCAAACCTTGTTGAAGCCATGGATTCGGACAAAGACTTCTCATTGAAGACATACTGGCGTAATTACACGATTGCCACATGCCTACAAAATATTCAGAAAGCAATCAAAGAGATGAAGTCGGCCACAATCAATGCCAGCTGGAAGAAATTGTGGCCAGAAGTCATCCACGACTACAAGGGATTTGCTCCTGACGAAGTGCAGAAGGCAGCAGTTGCAAAAGCTGTGAAGTTGGCTGCATTGCTAGGAGGAGAAGGGTTAAAGATATGACTCCCGAAAATGTGAATGAACTGATTGACTGCCACTCGCAGCCTTTGACTGATGAAGACTTGGAAGAAATGACGAAATCAGCGAGCGAAGAAGAGAAAGAACTTGAGGAAACGTACGAAGAAATTGAAGAACCTGGCCTTACGTGTGGCAGCCATGTATGAACATTTTAAAGCACTCCAACAACTCTCGCAGGAATATGATGATAATATGGTTCGTTCGGTGACCTTCTGTAATTTTCTCGACGATGCCATGATTCCTTACCATACCATCTTCCAACAAATGAAGAAACAGCGACAGCAGCTCCCAATTACCATGTTCTTCTCCCCCAAAAAGCAGCCGTAAATCTTTAATTGGGTGTGAAATAATTTCCTCTGGGGTCAAGAAAGATCATCATCACCTCATTCACGGTAAGTTTACCTATCACGTACATATAAATTTATGTTGCATGCTGTTATTTATAATAATTGTAAAATACCCATGTACATGAGTATGTCATGTAATTACCACTTCATTCACCGTAATTTTATCTATCACTTTCATGTAAATTTACGTTGCTTGCTGTTATTTATAATGTAAAGGGTGTTTTTTAACAGTGCAGGGAGGGTTTATACAGTACGTAAACTTAAAAATAATTGTAAAATACCTATGTACATGAGTATGTCTTGTAATTACCACTTCATACACCGTAATTTTATCTATTACTTTCATGTAAATTTACGTTGCATGTTGTTATTTATAATGTAAAGGGTGTTTTTTAACAGTGCAGGGAGGGTTTATACAGTACGTAAACGTAAAAATAATTGTAAAATACCTATGTACATGAGTATGTCATGTAATTACCACTTCATTCACCGTAATTTTATCTATCACTTTCATATAAATTTACGTTGCCTGCTGTTATTCATGAAGTAAAGGGTGGTTTGTTAACAGTACAGGGAGGGTTTATACAGTGTAAACGTAAAAATAAATTAAAATATCTATGTACATATAGGCTGATCCTACTTCGCGGTTTTCCTGTCTCGCGCCGGGTCCCGGAACCGAACTACCACGATAAGGGGGGAATTACTGTATATATATATATATATATATATATATATATATATATATATATATATATATATATATATATATATATATATATATATATATATATATATATATATATATATATATATATATATATATATATATATATATATATATATATATATATATATATATATATATATATATATATATATATATATATATATATATATATATATATATATATATATATATATATATATATATATATATATATATATATATATATATATATATATATATATATATATATATATATATATATATATATTGGCATTTATTATTTTACTAGGAATCCTGTTCCATGCATCAGCTACTCTACGGTATTACCAAACCAATTTTCACCAATTTCCCTTCTGAACCTAAATTTATCAAGCTTAAATCCATTACCCATTACGAGTTCTGGTTTGATCATGAATTTTTAAAACTTTATTAATATCACGCTTGTTAATCCCTTTAAACCATTTATACACCTCAATTATATCCCCCCTAACTCTGCGCCTCTCTAGAGAATGTAGATTAAGTTTTTTCAATCTGTCATATTGTAGATTTAGGCATTGCATAATTATTATTATTTTTTTTTTTTCGTCTTGCTTTGGTTATTTATAAATTTTATTTTATCTTTGTTTAGATAGAGGTTCGTTCTCCTGCATCCTCCCCCTCTTCTACCGCATAAGTTACTTGCTCACGGCCACCATGCATGTCCCAGAGTACTGTATGACTGTTGCCCACTGCATAATAGAGTACAGTACAGTAATGTATATTAATTTCTAGCTGTAAAGTGAATATGAATATCTTTTGTATGCTCTTAAAAATAAATACAGGGCTTTCTGCTTTGCTATGTAGTAATAAAATATATTTTTTACTTATCTTATATCTTTGGCATGGTGTGTCTATGTAAGGTTTGGAACGTATCTATGCCCTTTATCATTGTTTCCTATGGAAAATGTCTCGTTTCTTCACGCGATTTTCCATTTACCCGACACTTCTGAGAACCTATCTAGGTGTTATTCTGAGAACTAGGTGTATATATACCGTATATACTCGTGTAATGTGCGGCTTTTGAAGACCTTTTTTTGAAGCTAATTTTAGGGGTCGCATCATACACGAGGTATAAAAATAATGTAAGTACTGCTGGCCTAGGCTACGCCACTGACCAAACTATATATTCATTTACTCTAGTCAAAAAGTACAGCTGTATTTAAAATAAACATGATTTTGATAAAAGCAATGTTTTACTTAACTGTATCCAATAATAATGCATGTAATATTCACATGTTAGTATCGTATTATAAAACACAAACATAGCGAATATTTATAAGAAATTTTACCGATCGAGACTGCCATCTAGGCCTGTGTTTTTCCAAATCAGCTGATTGTGGTAAACTAGAGAACGCAAAAAGGATTTTCTTTTACTTGTTGAAAGAAAACAATTATTATGTGTTCTTTCATGCCCAGTAGTTTTGATTAAAATACTTTTCTTTCCCATTTTATTTACCGTCGACTTTGAAGGCTTATGGAAGTTTAATAGAGTTTCATCCATGTTGCCAATGCACAATAATTTATAGTCTTTAGCTTTGCTTCTTTAATTAATTCGTGTTATAATAAAACCATGACATTGGGTATAATGTAAAAAAATAAATCAGTCCTATTCTACTTGACGTCATATGTACCATAAGTACAGTAATTGTTTACGATCGTACGATAGTTGAAATGATATAAAACAGCTGTTAGCCTGTGTTTTTCCAAATCAGCTGATTGTGGTAAACTAGAGAACGCAAAAAGGCTTTTCTTTTACTTGTTGAAAGATATAATTATTATGTGTTCCTTCATGCCCAGTAGTTTTGATTAAAATACTTTTCTTTCCCATTATATTTACTGTTGACTTTGAAGGCATATCGAAATTTAATAGAGTTTCATCCATGTTGCCAATGCACGATAATTTATAGTCATTAGCTTTGCTTCTTTAATTGCATAACATCTTATATTAATTCGTGTTATGATAAAACCATGACATTGGGTATAATGTAAAAAAATATATCAGTCGTATTCTACTTGACGTCATATGTACCATAAGTGCAGTAATTGTTTACGATCGTATGATAGTTGAATGATATAAAACAGCTGTTAGCCAATTCCGTTGATAACAATAATAGCTGATTCTAGTTCGGTTTGTTTATAGCTGTATGCGCTTACTTCTATCATTCTCTTTTACTTTTTTTTAACTTAATGATGGGATAAGGAGCTGGGAGAAAATAGGTTAGTGTATAGTGATTTGGTCTCTCAAAAAATAAACTCGCATAATATACGAGATACATGATAAAATAAATTTTTATGGGTGAAAATTTGGTGGTCACACAATATGCGAGATCACACGATAAATGAGTATATACGGTATGCAGTGTTTCCTCCCTTATCGCGGTAGTTCGGTTCCGGGACCCGGCGCGAACCAGGAAATCCGCGGAGTAGGATCAGCCTATATGTACATAGATATTTTAATGTATTTTTGCGTTTACACTGTATAAACCCTCCCTGTACTGTTAAAAAAACAACCTTTACATTATAAATAACAGCAAGCAACGTAATTTTTTATGAAAGTGATAGGAAAACTTACCGTGAATGAGGTGATGATGACTTGACATACATAGGTACAGTATTTTACAATAATTTTTACGTTTACGTAAAATAGCGGCCGACATCCACAAACTTTTTTCCTTCTTTCAACATATCTAAGAGTTTCACTTTATCTACAATGGTTAACATTTTCCTTTGCCTTTTAGGCTCACTACAAGAAGCCTTAGAAGATGAAGAATGCTTGGGAGGCATTGCAAAGGTTAAAATATGCGAGTAAAAAAATCACAAGTAAAACATATTAATAATAATAAGCACAACATGAATGGCGCACACGAGTGAGGCGAGACAATGGAAAATGGTGGAAGCCTTTGTCCGAAACGCTGATAGCGGTATCGTATTTTACATGTTGCAATACTGTTAGTATTTATGTTTTTTACTATTTTTTACTCTTTTATTATTCTTAGGCTAAGAAATACGTTTTTTTTATCAATAAAATCATGAAACTACTGGAAATATAAATATATATGCTAGCTCACGTAGCTGCAACCCCAATACATTGTACGCCATCGAACACAAGCAAAACGTTTAATTAGCACAACGTGAACGGCGCACACGTGAGTTAGACTGAACGAGTCTTTGTCCAAAACGCTGATAGCGGTATCGTATTTTACATGTTGCAATACTGTTAGTATTTATGTTTTTTACTGTTTTATTATTCTTAGGCTAATAAATATGTTTTTTTTATCAATAAAATCATGAAACTACTGGAAATATAAATATATATGCTAGCTCACGTAGCTGCGACCCCAATACATTGTACGCTATCGAACACTTTCGCATGATGCAATACTGTGAGTTATACTGTACGTACGTATATCATTCAGTTATTAGTACAATGTATATTAATTTAAATTTCATTTACTTATTTGATGATTGTACAAAATCTATTGTATTTATTCATTGTAATTTGGACCAAATATTCCTTTTGTAAAGATTATACTGTACTTTTCGAAAGAGGTGGTCAATAAACGTATCTATGTATCTATCTATATTTATGTTTTTTACTATTTTTTACTGTTTTATTATTCGTAGGGTGGGAAATAATTTTTTGTATCAATTAGATAATGAAATGTTTTTTTTTTCAATAAAAAAAAATGAAAATACTGAGAATTTTTTTTTTTTAATATTTTAATATTTTTGCATATACCCATGAAATGCTAATTTATAAAAAAAAAAAAAAAAAAAAAAAAAAACGCGATACAGTGAGAACGCAAACCAAGAAACGCGAATAACCGGGGGAACACTATATATATATATATATATATATATATATATATATATATATATATATATATATATATATATATATATATATATATATATATATATATATATATATATATACTGTATATATATATATATATATATATATATATATATATATATATATATATATATATATATATATATATATATAGTGATCCTTTGCTGGATTGCGTTTCTTGGCTCGCATTTTCACTTGACCACGATTTTTTTGCCAAAATATTTGTTTTTTTTTGGGGGGGTATATGCAAAGATATTAAAATAAAAAATTTTTTTTCAATATTTTCATTTTTTTTATTGAAAACATATTTTATTATCTAATTGATAAAAAAAATTTATTTCCCAGCCTACGAATAATAAAACAGTAAAAAATAGCAAAAATCGTATATTTAGTTATACGTACAGGGTATCCACAAAGTCTGGGTACTTTCACTATGCAGAGCTATACAATCGAGTTCACCTGAATTTTGTAAAGCGCATCAAATTATGCATTGAAAATGATGGAAATCATATTGAAAATATTATTTATTAACATTAGATTTAAATAAAATTGTTTTGCTTTGAAAGTACTGTATGTGTTAATCTTCTGTGTACCCAGACTTCGTCTGGGTACACGGGAGATTAACTCATACTTTTAAAACAAAACAATTTTATTTAAATCTAATGTTAATAAATAATATTTTCAATATGATTTCCATCATTTTCAATGCATAATTTGATGTGCTTTACAAAATTCAGGTGAACTCGATTGAATAGGTTTGCATGTGAAATTTCCTATGTACCCAGACTTTGTAGACACCCTGTACAGTATAACTCACAGTATTGCATCATGCGAAATAGTGTCCGATAGCACACAATGTATTGGGGTCGCAGCTACGTGAGCTAGCATATGTATATATATATATATATATATATATATATATATATATATATATATATATATATATATATATATATATATATATATATATATATATATATATATATTTCCAGTAGTTTCATGATTTTAGTGATAAAAAACTTATTTCTTAGCCTAAAAATAATAAAACTGTAAAATATAGTAAAAAACATAATTACTAACAGTATTGCAACATGTAAAATACGATATCAATATCAGCGTTTCGGACTAAGGCTCGCACCTACGTGAGATAGTGTCCGATAGCGTACAATGTATCGGGGTCGCACCTATGTGAGCTAGCATATATATTAAAATTTCCAGTAGTTTCATGATTTTATTGATAAAAAAACATATTTCTTAGCCTAAGAATAATAAAACAGTAAAAAATAGTTAAAAACATAAATACTAACAGTATTGCAACATGTAAAATACGATACCGCTATCAGCGTTTCGGACAAAGGCTTCCACCATCTTCCATTGTCTCACTCGTTCACTTTAACTCACGTGTGCGCCGTTCACGTTGTGCTTATTAATACGTTTTGCTTGTGATTTTTTTACTCGCATATTTTAACCTTTGCAATGCCTCCCAAGCATCCTTCATCTTGTAAGGCTTCTTGTAGTGAGCCTAAGCGGCAAAGGAAAATGTTAACCATAACAGATAAGGTAAGCTTGCCTATCATGTACATATAAATTTACGTTGCATGCTGTTATTTATAAAGTAAAGGGTGGTTTTTTGAAAAGTGCGGGGAGGGTTTATACAGTAAGCGTAAAAATAATTGTAAAATACCTATGTACATGAGTATGTCATGTAAATTTACGCTTGCATGATGTTATTTATGAAGTAATGGGTGGTTTGTTAACAGTACAGGGAGGGTTTATACAGTTTATACGGTGTAAATATAAAAAGAAATTAAAATATCTATGTACATATAGGCTGATCCTACTCTGCGATTTTCCTGTCTCGCGCCGGGTCCCAGAACCTAACCTTCGTGATAATTGAATGAACACTGTATATACGGTGAACCCTCGCTATATCGTGGCTCACCTATTGTGAATTCAGTGCATCGCGGATTTTTTTGGCGAGAAAAAAAAGAATTTAAATGATTGTGACACCAGGACGGGCCAAAAAAATAATAAAATAAAACAGCCTTTATCGGGCCTGGGCACGAAGAATACATAAAGTAAAGAGAAACAGAGTTGGAGAGTTTAATGACCTGCCAGATGTTTAGGGATTATAAAAGATGTGTAATGAATATCCAATTCTCTGCTGGGTTTTATTATACCTCTGCATTACTTTCATGATGTCTATTCCAAAACTTCTCCTTAGGTCTTAGTATTATTATTATTATTATTATTATTGGTGACAATAATTTTCCTTTGATGATGATTGTGTAGATTATTGTTATTATTATTATTATTAAGGGCTCATCACTGTTTGTACGTCTGTTGGTTTATTTACTTTAATAACTGTGTACAATGCCCCTCCCTAGTTGGTTGGGACAAAGGGAGTTTGGGGGGTTGGGTAGAATAGAATGTTGGAGAGAGAATGTGGAGGGATATGTTGGGGGTAGACAATCGGCATTGTCGTACGGTGTATGTGTGCGTGTGTGTGTCCCGCTTAACCGATTTCCGTTCTGTTCTACAGTAGTCTCTCTCTCTCTCTCTCTCCTCTCTCTCTCTCTCTCTCTCTCTCTCTCTCTCTCTCTCTCTCTCAACGTATTTCCCCATTTATTATCGTCATCTTTCATTTCCTCTTTCTCATTTGATTTCTTCTTCTTCCCCTTTTTCGTTCTTCTTTACTTTGATGGCAAATTGATGCATTCTTTTAAAGTTCCATCAGGAAATGAATAGAGAGAGTTAATTTAAAATGGAGGGAAGTTTATTATAGATTCTCTCTCTCTCTCTCTCTCTCTCTCTCTCTCTCTCTCTCTCTCTCTCTCTCTCTCTCTCTCTCTCTCTCTCTCTCTCTCTCTCTCTCTCTCTCTCTCTCTCTCTCTCTCTCTCTCTCTCTCTCTCTCTCTCTCTCTCTCTCTCTCTCTCTCTCTCTCTCTCTCTCTCTCTCTCTCTCTCTCTTTCTTTTGGACTGTCATAGTGGCCGGTATATTTACAACAGACGACTGAGTGAGCTCTACAGTTATTGCTGATTTCTGAGGGTTCTACAGCGCAGTTTGATTCCTCACCGTGGCGAGATTCATAGTAAGATACAGACATCATTTTAGTGTCAACAGTGCTTTTTGGGGGTCTTTTTGGACTTAGTCTGTAGTTTCGAGAAAAAGCTATCTGTCAGTGGTAAAACCCCATTCGTTTGGCGGACTCGGATTCGCGCATGCGCAGTACGACGTGGGGTGACGTCATGTTGTCTCCCTCTCTCGTTGACGTCTCTCCAAGCTAGTGTTGCCACCTCACCTGATATCATGGACTATTCTGGACCATCCTCCTTGGCGGATATTGAGGCCAACATAGCCCTGTGTGATGAGGATGGCCAGGATATGTGGGATTGGCCTCTTCTTCCACCATGTAGACATCAGCAGCCGCCAGCTGGGGTTATGTGCTCTCACCCTCATCCTCAACTACTGAGCTCTGCCTCCTCTATACGCTCCATAGACCATGGGTCTGATTCCAGCAGTGCCTCAACGTCGCCTGCTGCCAAAACTCACAAGACAGACAAGGATGCTGTTCCACATGCAACCTTTGGCAGTTCCTTGCCCTGCCCTCTTCCTCCTGCTGTACCTTTGTTGCCTCCTTCAGCTACCTCTTCATCACTCCAGTCAGCTGCACTCTCATCGCTCCCATCTGCTGCCCCAGCCTTTGCTCCCCGGGCAGATTATGTCAAGCTGGGCTTCCAAGAAAACCCCTCCAGTGAAGTGAAGCTTCGTTGGCTTACTTATGTCACCAGAACTTTTCGTCTCAATCGGGAGCTGGCTGAGGTGAAGATGTCTTCGGTTACATCACACTTTGTCTACATCTCGAGGCGTCGCAAGGACATCGTTGACAGGGTCACGAGTAGGGATTTTCTTTCTCTACATTGCGATATTCAGGACTCAATTGAGCGGCCCCGTAAGTTCTCAACATACCTCGTTACTCGCTACCCTATTGCACTTTACCCTTCCCTTGCCAAGGAGCTACCAGGAGTGCACACTGCTCGACGGTTCTTTCAGGACGGGGAGCCTATCAACCGTATTGTCATTACCTGGAGTCTCCCTGAACCACCCCCACCAGTCGTTGAGTTTTCCTTTCTCCCTTGCCTCCCTTCCTGTGAATTGCACAGGATGAAGGACGAGCATTCTTGGTGTTTTAAATGCTGGGGTATTGGCCACATCTCACGCTATTGTTCTGCTCCGGCCAGATGTGCGTGGTGTGCTGCTGCCCATGACACGCTCCTACCCGCACCGTATACCTGCCTCATCTGCTGCTGCCGCGGCTTGTGATACTGCTTCGGGATCCACGTCTCAGCCTCTGCCAGACACTTCGCAGTGGAAGTGTGTTCAGTGCAACATGCCTGGGGTCAACGTCTGGCATGGCTGTGCTAGACGGTCTCATGCCACACCACCAGAGCGCGCTCCACTGCCCCCGCCACCACCCATCGCCACAACTTCCTCTCTACGTCCTACTGACTCTGCTGACATCATTGCTCTCCGTAAGGCTGTTGCTACCCTGGAGTCCCGCTGTACAGCTCTCACAGCTCGCCTTGATACCATAGGTGCCCGCATTGACAGTATGGTCACCCAGCAAGATACAATGGAAAGGACTCTCGCAAGTTTGGTCGAGTCTCATCATGCTGTTATTGACACCATCACGACTCTCACTGACAAGTTTAATAAGGTCGCCTCCCACCTTGAAAAGTTGACTGATGTGCAGCCCAGGTCTTCTTCATCCCATGCTCTGTCTGACAGTGCCCCGCCCACTTCTGCCTTCCGCAAAAATAAGAATAAGATTCGTTAGTCGCATACAATTTCATGCCATCTCTTGGAATGCCTTTGGAATTAAGCACTCTCCTAAACTCACTGCACTTAGAGCCTATGTTTATCGTCATCATCCGCAGGTATTTTCATACAAGAGGCTTTTCCTGGTGGTGTTCCACCAGGGGAGGAGGCTCCTATGCTCACAGGGTATGTTTCATATGTGCATTATACCAGAAGAGGACTCATTACCTGCATTCATTCCTCCATACCTCACACGCTCCTTGGTTCTTCTGCACAAGTTGATATGACCTTTCAGCTCTTGGAAATCACTGTCGGGAATGGTACTCTTCGATTGTGCAATGTCTACTCTGCCCCAGGTGTGATTAATCTACCAGCCCTTCCAATACCTACAGACAGTGGAATGATCTATATGGGGGATTTTAACGCCAGACACCCCGCCCTTGGTGACTCATCTCCCACTCCCAATCACGGTGGCAAGCCTCTGCTCGACTACATCCGCCGCTACCGCCTCACTCGCTGGGATACTGGTGGTGCCACACACGCTCGTGGGGGTACTGTAGATCACATTCTCACAGCTGGCCTTGTGGTACCTAATGTCTCCTGCTCTTCTATCCCTTCTCTCTTTTCTGACCATGTTGCCCTTAGCCTGAAATACTCCATACTTCAGACTCCAGCTACCCTCCCCCATCACCGCACCCACATCTCTATCCCTCCCAAATACTGCCCCACTTATATTTCCTTTTATCTCTCACCTCCTTCCCACTTTTGATCTCCTTTCTCCAGACAGCTTATACAACTCACTGGGGGATTCTACACATGACTTCTACACGTATTATGTTCTCAGACCACACGTTCCACGTGGCCCTGAGGCCCATTCCTGGACTCTGGATCAGCGTATTGCCCAGGTGGAAAGGACAGCTGTGGATGCTGGACTCTCCTTTCAAAGACAGCCCACCCCTGACCACCTGCACCAATATCAGTTGGCGAGGGATGATCTGGTTGCCCTGCAGAAGTGCGTGCACACGGAGTATTGGCAGAAATTTACGGATGCACACGGAATATTGGCAGAAATTTACGGATAGTATTAACCATCAGACTAGCGCTGGGGCTATGTGGCATCTTATAAGGAAGGCTGTCAAGAAGAAACCCACCTGTTCTCAGTCACAAACTTGCAGCCTTCCCGGGAACGTTCAAGAGGCACTCTCCACCCACCGCAGTGTTCGTAACCTCCGTCTAATGGGTGCAGTACTACAGACGGATGAAGAGGATGACATCCTATTCACAGAGGATGAACTACGACGTGCTCTTGCTAGGATTAAGGCTACTGCCCCTGGGGAGGGTGCTCTTACATATCAAGTTCTCCGTCTTCTTCAGAAAGTTCCTGGTAACCCCCTACTGCAGCTCTTCAATCTTTGCTTTTGCTTGGGGCATGTGCCCTCTGCCTGGACCAGAAGCACTATTATTCCTCTACCAAAACCTGGAACCGACAAATTTAGGCCTATCTCCCTCACCTCCTGCTTCAGCAAAGTGTTTGAACGCATCCTTCTTGCCCGGCTCATGCACCGTCTACAGGATAAACTCTCCCCCAGTCTTTATGGTTTCCTCCCACAACGGAGCACACATCACTGCCTGGCTGAACTCTACACCCGTCTTTCTCCCACCAGTGTGGTCGCCTTCCTGGACCTCAAATCTGCCTTCGATATAGCCAACAGGGAAATTATTCTTGACCAGCTGGTGGACTTTGGAGTTCGAGGGAACATACTGAAATGGATACGGGGATATCTCTGCAACAGAACATCAAGTGTCCTTTTTAAAGGGTCGTATAGCTCCTATGAACAGTTTGAACTGGGTACTCCTCAGGGGGGTGTGCTAAGTCCTTTTCTATTCAATATCCTTATGCATCGTCTACTCTCCCTCCTTCCTGTCATCCCCGGTACTACAGTTACCTGCTATGCGGACGACATATGCATCCACACGACCTCAACTCACGACCTTCAGCACATGCTCCATGATTTTTACGTGTCTGCTACCTCCTGTGGCCTTATTATCTCCCCAGAAAAAAGCAGGATTTTTACTTCACGCAACTGCAGAGCACTGCCCGCATTCGCCATGGGTGGTAATGTCATCCTTCACTGCACACAGTACACGTATTTAGGTGCACCAGTCCGGATCACCCCAGCTATACCTGCACGTCAACGAATTCATCCCTTTGTGAAGAGCCTTCTTGACCGTCTGGAGCCCCGCTTTGCACCTGTCAAGTGGCTTGCCAACAATGCTGCAGGAGTCTCCATCCCAGTGGCAAGGACCCTCTACATCCTACTACTTCGGTCAGTGGTCGACTATCTGTCTCCTGCCTTGTGTCAACTTCCTAGACCAGCTCTCGAGCCACTTGAAAAGTTCCAGAATCGAGTCATGAGATTTAACTTGGGATGTTCTCTCTCTACCCATATTGTGAGTATGCAGTTGGAGCTCAACTTGCCTCCTCTTGTGGAGAGGATTTATGCCAATGTGTCCTATTTTACTGTTAAGTGTCTTCACTACCCCTTTCTTGCTCCGTACTTCTCTGCTGTCATGAGGACGTCCCTGGATCCAGACGCACCCAGGCTCCCACTTCGAGCAGGTCATAACCTTATCAGGGTGGTGAGTGACATTCTCCGTGGCCTTGACATCGACCTGCCTGTGCAGGCGGCTGTCCCAGATTTACCACCCTGGCGTGTCCCCCTCCCCGCTGTCACATATACACCGACTTCGAAGGATGTCTATCCCCCCCCTGCAGAGACAGTTAGCTCTGGAGACTATTGCTGATGTGTCCACGTCTGTCCCTGCAGCACACCACGTCTATGTTGATGGTTCTGTGCAAGCAGATGGGAGGGCGGCATGTGCTGTGTTTTCCCCCACCATGGAGCCGCCTGTGCCGGCTGATTCATGGATTGGCCGTAGACTACCCACCTCGTCGAGCTCCACCTACTGTGAACTGAATGCCATCTTGGATGCTGTGACTCGCCTTGTTCGACGACGAGTGAATGGGGTAATAATTTGTGACTCCCAATCGGCCCTACAAGCCCTATCCTCGCCAAGACCCATCTGTGGCTATGCTGTGGGAGATATACTATGTCGCCTCGCGGCCGCTCAGGATGCTTCTCTTGTTGTGTCGTTTGTATGGACGCCCTCTCACATTGGGCTGACTGACAACGACACAGCAGATCGTCTTGCCAAGGCGGCCTGTATGCTGGATGGACATGCTGTGGACGCTGAGCCCTCCCTCCGATGCCTACGTAACATCATCTACTCAGCTGGGTTTACCATGACAGTCCGGCGCAGGGACACGGAGAGGGCCAACAGTGTGTCCATACAGCACCATGATCACTTTCTTCACAGTCGCTACAAGTATCGCAGACGCGGCTTAATGGTGCGGAAAAACAATGTAGTTAGTGCTCGGCTCAGAATGGGGTATCGGCCTTTATGGCAGCGCTCCCAGACTCTAGATATGTCACAGTACACCTCCTGTAAATTATGCGACCGTCCTAATGCTAACACTCTTGACCACTATTGTCTTCAGTGCCCCACAGTGAGAGATGTTTTACCACGAGGTCAGAACTTAATACATATCTGCTCGTTTTTACTTAATGATGACAACCTTGATGTTATTCTTGCTCGTTATCCTCACTTTGGTGGCCATTAATTATATTGAATTATACATATATTTTCTGTATGTTGCTGTATATTTCTGTTTGTGTGTTCTGTGTTTCTCTGAGCTTTACTTTTGTATATAAAGTACTCTGTGCTTTATATATATATATATATATATATATATATATATATATATATATATATATATATATATATATATATATATATATATATATATATATATATATATATATATATATATATATATTTTATATATATATATATTTTATATATATATATATATATATATATATATATATATATATATATATATATATATATATATATATATATATATATATATATATATATATATATATATATATATATATATTTTATATATATATATATATATATATATATATATATATATATATATATATATATATATATATATATATATATATATATATATATATATATATATGAAGCAAAAAAAGGCCCATAAATAAAACACAAAAAGAAGCTTCTTTTTGTGTTTTATTTATGAGCCTTTTTTTGCTTCATATTGTGCTGTGATATAACAGTTTATCTTGCATATATATATATATATATATATATATATATATATATATATATATATATATATATATATATATATATATATATATATATATATACATATACATATATATATATATATATATATATATATATATATATATATATATATATATATATATATATATATATATATATATATATATATATATATATATATATATATATATATATATATATATATATATATATATATATATATATATACATATACATATACATATACATATACATATATATATATATATATATATATATATATATATATATATATATATATATATAGTAGTATCCCTAACCCACGAATGCCTGTTCCTGTGAAAAAATTTTCAAACAAATTTTGAACCCAAATCACGAACAAAAACTAACCCACGAACACGCATGTGTTAGCCAGGTGACCACATTTCCCAGCCGCCCTTTCTCAGTTCTGCATTGGTACCCACGCTGTGTAGTTCGTTCGTAATCTGTTTATAGTTTTTGCTTTATTTTCCATTGTTTTGCCTTTCAGATGGCCCTTCTTATGGCTCCTAAGCAAGTTAAAAGCTTTAGTAACAGTGGCGTCAAACACCCTAGATGCATAACAGTACTATTTTAAAGAGTAAAGAGATCTATAAGGCAGCTGAAGTGGCAATTGGAGTGAATATATTAACAAAGAAAAGGTCACAGTTGATAGAAGAGGTAGAAAAATGATTGCTGCTGTCGATAAATGAAAAACAGTTTGTTGGGGATTGTATTAGCGAGGCCATAATATGCGCTAAGGCTTTGCAAATTCACCAAGATATAGTAGCGAACTCTCCGAGTTCTAGTGCCGCTAAAGTTGAGGAATTTAAAGCCAGCAGAAGCTTGTTTGAACAGGTTCGTCGACAAACTGGTATTCTTAATGTCATTAGACATGGAGAGGCGTCTAGTTCTAACCAAAAGGCAGCGGATTCGTACGTGAAGGAATTCGCTAAATTTATCGCGAGTGAAGATTATATCCTGCAAGAAGTTTTTAACTGTGATGAAATTGGACTTTTAGAAGAAAAAGAACCTATGTATCCCAAGAGGAGAAGTCACTGCCTTGCCACAAACCAATGAAAGACAGCTTACACTTTTATTGTGCTCTAAAGCTAGTCGGGACTGTAAGATCAAGCCTCTTTTAGTTTACCAATCAGAAAATCTGTGTTTTTAAGTGCAATAACGTGTTGGTTAGCCTTCCGGTAATGTGGAGGTCAAATCCAATGGCTTGGGTCACGTGGATTTTATTCCTAGAGTGGTTGAGTGAAGTGTTTGCGCCAGTAGTGAAGAAATATGTTGAGGAAAATGGTTTGCCCCTTAAGTGTCTCCTCATAATAGATAATGCTCCTTCCCATCCTCCAGGTGTGGAAAAAGACCTTGCTCTACAGTACAACTTTATTAAAGTCAAATTTCTGCCTCCCAACACCACTCCTCTCCTCCAGCCCATGGACCAGCAGGTAATTTCTAATTTTAAAAGTTGTATACAAAGGGTCTTTTTACCAGGTGTTTCTTGGTCACCATTGACACGGATTTCACCCTTCGTGATTTCTGGCAAGACCACTAATATCCTTCGCTGCAGTGGCCTCATTGACAAAGCATGGAAGGAGGTCTCGTATCGCATGTTGAACTCCTCCTGGAGGAAACTTTGGCCGAGTTGTGTGACTGATAGAGACTTTGAGGGTTTCAAGCAGGAGTTAGCTGTCAAAATTGTGAGTGAAATTGTGGCCACAGGCAAAAGTTTGGGCTTGGAGGTCAATGAGGAGGATATCGAGAAGCTGGTGGAGGACCACGAAGAAGTACTTACCATAAATGAATTAATTGAGTTGCAACGTGAACAAGGGGAGCAGTTAGCGGAGGAGGGAGAAGATAGGGTAAAGGTATCCAGTGAAGATTTTAAAGAAATTTTTAGTAAGTGGAATGATGTGCAGGCTTTTATTGAGAATCATCACCCAGACAAAACTGTTGGCAATAGAGTAGTGATCGTGGTAAATGACAATGCGATGAGTATTTTTAGAAAAATTTACCAACTAAGAAAAAGACAAATTTCTCTGGATCGTTTCCTTGTGCCAGTAGGCAGGGAAGCAGCTTCCAAGAGAGAAAAGAGAGAGAAAACACCAGAAAAACAGCCTGTATCAAAAGAGATCTTTAACGATTTTATAGAAGAGAACTCTCCTTCCAAAAATTAGTCCCCCTCCTCCTCCTTCACCACCATCCATGTATGCCAGCAACAGTCATCCACAAAGGTAAATACAGTACTGTTCTTACCTACAATATTTGTTTCTTACTTATTTGTTATTAGTGGGAGACTGAAACAACTTTTTCTAAGCGTTGAACTTTGCTATTTTATACAGGGTATCAACTAGTGTATACACCTGAATAATTTATATGTTTTATTTTAGTAGTGTAGAACTCCTTTCTGTTATTAATGTAATTTTCCTTTTACAGATAATATATATACAACTTGTATTATATTTCATGTTTATTCTCATTAGAAAAATTTTAAAATGAATATTTATTGTGACTAGGAATGGATTAATTGAATTTACATGCTTTTCAATGGGAAAAATAAATCTAACCCACGAACAGATTTAAGAATGTACTAAGTTCGAGAGTTGGGGCACTACTATGTGTGTGTGTGTGTGTGTGTGTAATTACCTAATTTTGTAATTACCTAATTGTGTTTACGGGAAAGAGCCCAAAGCTCGTATCTTCCCGTCTCCTGATCGGTTCCATTTTATACTTAGTGATACTTATCATACCTGTCCTTAAAACTATGGATTGAGATACCATTAACTACCTGCTCGCTTAGCCAATTCAAATTATCAACTACTCTTACACTGAAAAAGTATTTCCTTACATCCTGCAAAGAAGTTTTCTTACGAAGCTTCAAACTATGACCTCTAGTTCTAGAGCCAGCCATATCAAAATATCGATCCCTATCCACTCTATCATAACCATGAAGGAATTTAAAGATTGTCACCATATCCCCCCCTCACTTTTCTAGCTTCGAGTGATGGTAAGTCTAATTCCCTCAGCCTCTCATCATAACTGAGATTGCGTATTTCTGGCACCAGTTTCGTGGCATGTCTTTGAACTTTTTCAAGCTTAGCTGTGTGCTTTTTCAAGTGTGGATTCCAAAAGGGGGCTGCATATTCGAGTTTTGGCCTCACATAGGTTACATAAATATTTCTGAACATTTCCTTGTCCATGTGCCTAAAGGCTACCCTTACATTTGATAAGAATGCATATGCTGGCCTTACTATGCCATTTATATGTATTTCTGGAGACAAATCTGCCAGTATGTTTACTCCTAGATCTCTCTCATTTTCTGTCTCTTGAAGTTGTACTCCAGCCACCGAGTAGTCAAGCTTGGGCTTTCTTGCACTTGTACCCATTCTCATTACCTTACATTTTGAAGTATTGAATTTCATTAGCCACTTTTCTGACCACTCATGCAGATTATTTAGATCCTCCTGAAGTTCTCTACCATTGTTCTCGTTTTTTACTTTCTTCACAATCTTTGCATCATCTGCAAACATATTCATGAATGAATTTACAGCCTCTGGTAGGTCATTTACATATACAAGGAACAAAAGTGGCCCTAAAACTGAACCCTGTGGAACTCCACTACTAACTCTTCTCCATTCAGACACTGAGTGTCTTACTCTAACCCTCTGTTCCCTTTCTTCTAAGTAAGTTTTTATCCATTCCAAAACATTTCCACCTATTCTAGCCATTGCTTGCAGCTTCCTAATAAGTCTCCCATGTGGAACAGTGTCAAACGCTTTCTGGAAGTCTAGGAATATGCAATCTGCCCAGCCCTCTCTTTCCTGTAAGATTTGGCTTACCTCATCATAGAATTCTAATAAGTTTGTTACTGTTGATCTACCTTCTCTGAAGCCATGTTGCCTCACTGACAAAAAGTTGAAGGATTCCAAGTGAAGAGAGATATGTTTCCTTAGTAGTTTCTACATAACTTTGCAGACTATGCTGGTCAAGGAAACTGGTCTATAGTTCAGAGCCGTATAACTCCTTCCCTTTTTGAAGATAGGTATCATTTGCTTGTTTCCAGCATCTTGGAATCTCCCCTGACTCCAGTGACTTTTTAATTATGATACTTTGTGCCAATGATATTGAGTTTGTGCATTTTTTAAGCACATGAGGGGATATGTCATCAGGACCTGTAGCTTTATGAACATCTAACTCCATCAGCGCTTTGCATACCTCTGTGAATGTAAGGTTGATGTTCTCTAATACGTGGTGTGTGTGTGTGGGTGAATATGACAGAAAAGGAAATACAGATTACTGTCCTACTAATGAGGAGTTTAAAGACTATTATGAGAGTGTCTTGAATCCCCCAAATAGTGTAGAGCTCGACAATCACGATGTATCCCATGATGTATTTATTCCCGTTTTGGATGAGGCTATAACATCCATAGAAATTGATCAACAAATTAAGCGGGTGAAATCCGATAGGGCATGCGGACCGGATGGTGTATCGCCGGGACTGTTCAAGATGTTGCCCGGCTCTTGGATATTAACTCTTACGACTCTTTTTAATACGGTGTTTCAGTCGGGTGTATACCCACAGTTATGGGCAAAAGCTAAATTATTTATGATATTTAAAAAGGGTGACAAAGCAAATGTGGGGAACTACCGAGGAATTAATA